>CAUDMG010001560.1:617500-655000 GCA_958450375.1 Homarus gammarus | reverse complement strand
CTATTTAATGCTTCCTTATATTTTTTCTCCTTCGTTCCCTCCTTCCTTCCTTCCTTCTACTTTGCTGACCTTCTATCACAGTTTCTTTCATTTTCTCTTTCGTCAAATTTGCTTACCTACTTCTTTCATCTTTTTTTCATTATTTGCTTTATTTATTTCATTCTCCTTCCTCTTGTTCCTATCTGCCCCTCCCTCCCCCTCCTTCTTCACCCCCACCTACCCCACGCCTCTCCTTTACCTCCTATTCTATTACCCCTACCTTTCCCCTCCCTCCCTTACCCATCACCCCTCCCTCCCTCACCCACCTCAACCCCTCCCTCACCCACCCCAACCCCACCTCCCTCACCGTCCCACACACCTACGATTTTCTGTCATTCCTCCATTCGTCCCTCACTTTCCTCCCCGCCTCGACCACCTGAGATATTATAGTACTAGTTATGTCGCTTCATTCATTTCTTTCGTCCCAACTTAGATACTGTGTTAATTTTAGTTACGTCACTTCATTCATTGTTTTCATTTATTTTTTTCAATTTTTTTTTCTTCGTATATGTGACTTTTCCTTCTTTTTGGCGTATGTATGGATGTATGTATGTATGTATGTAGAGGGTATATGTGTGAACGCGTACACACACACACACATGCGTTCTAAGCGTTCACAATCAGTTACAATAAACATTATTAAAAGATTTCAAACACTGAATTAGACATCTTTGTTGAACGCACCTGACATTGATTACAAACGTTTACGAAATAACACCCAAACATCACGTACTGTAAACTAACTAATGCATCTATCTCCTCAGCACGTTTATTACATATAATATTTATGATTATTAATGTTTCTCCTTCATTACCAGTTTATTAATTAAAATGGAAATACTTTTAACGATATTGGCAAGCGTGGACTAGACGAAGGGAGCGATGACATCCTGCCCTGTGATTGGTGGAGACGGACCAACACCAGCCAATCGAAGACCTCCTCTGGCTGCAACGTCAGGTCCTTCCCCCCCTCCCACCCCTCCCTTCCCCTTACCCCCCTCCCCCTCCCCTCCCGACCCCTCCCTTCCCCTCACCTCCCTCCCCCCTCCCCCCCCCCTCCGAGTCGCCGCCTCTTCGTCTTTAACAGAATGTAACGGTTAAAACGAACTTGGGAATATATTAACTATTAATATTGTCTTAATACTATGATAGCATATATATATTTTTAGAACAATATAAATAACATGAAGTTATTTCTCTACGGTTATTTAAATATCCTTTTATTTCATCTATGGCAACGTGCTTGATGAAGACAAGTATATGGTATATGTAGTCTTTAGAAATACATACATACATACATACATACATACATACACACATACATAGAATTAACTTATAATGGCACGGGTTTTTAATGTAAGTTTCTGTGTAATTATTGTTGGTCTTAATTTTCATATATGATTTTACTACAGTACATACAGTGTGTGTAATAATAATAATAATAATAATAATTAACGGTTTATTGAAAGAGCTTGGCAGCCAGAAGGCTGAAAATATACAGTTACATATTTGGGGAGTGGGTTACGAATTACAAATAATATACAAGTAACATAAGTGACACAAATAAGACATATAATAACTTAGATGGGGAAAAGCTCAAACTACAGTTCAATTCAACATAGTGACAGTGTTACAGTATTACAAGTTATTGATAATTTTTACAATGGTTGGGACTGGGCTGTTCTTATAGCGATCAGTTCGTGCACGTATGGGCTGGATGCGGTTGTGGTGTCGAACAGCAATTCTCGGACAAGGGACCTCGGGTGGTAGTAGGAGCCGGTGTCGGGGATGGTGTAGAAGCTTCTTACCAAATTTGCAGATGAGGTCGTGGTGATGGTCAGTGAGAGTCGAAAGGGTCAGTGTGTTGAGCGCTTCTTGATATGTGGAGTAGGAGGAGGAGAGAATAATCTTGCATGCCCTCTTTTGCACTTTTTCTAGGTGTTTACGTTGTGTGGCATTTAGGGAGGAAGACCAGGTGGGGGAGGCATAGGTGAGCTTGGGAAGTATGAATGTTGTGTAAACACTGAGGAGCTCGTGTGCAGGAACTCCGAGGGACTTGAGTCGGCGGAGGAGGTGGAGACGGAAACTGGAGGATTTGACAACTTCATTGACGTGTGGCTTCCAATTTAGTTTGTTGTCTATGGTGACGCCGAGGAGCTTCGTGGAATCTACGACCTGGAGTGTGTTCGGACCTAGAGTAATGGAAGGAGGTGGGACAATGTCGGAGGAGAGGTTGATGTGCATAACCATGGTCTTGGTATGGTTGATGGTGACATGGTTGTTGGTAGCCCAGTTTTGGAGACTGTTCAATAAATCCTGAAGGGCGGTATAGTTGGGAGCAGAATTGTTGACGCTGATCCCAATGGTGGAGTCGTCGACATATTTCCAGCGAGCAGGGGTTTCTCTTAGGGCATCATTGATGAGCATAAGGAAGCAGAGTGGTCCCATCTTGGTGCCTTGGGGGACGCCACAGGTGAGTGACTGAAAGGTGGAGACAGCCCCTCGGAAGCGTACAGCTTGGCGTCGGTCACTGAGGAAGTCTGTAAGCCATGGTATGAGGCTTCTCCGAAGCCCGAGGTCAATAGCTTTGTTGATGATTATATTGTGGTCGACTAGGTCGAACGCTTTAGTGAAATCAATGAAGGCGACAGCTACAGACGTTTTTCGTTTCTCGAGATGGCGGTATATGTAATCGAGAAAGCTGACAAGACAGTGAGTGGTGGAGGAGGTTTTCATGTTGCCAAATTGCTGAGGGTCTACGACTCCTGCAATATCAGCATAAGCCCAGTCGAACACAAAACTTTCACAGATTAGGCTGGGTATTGGGGTGATTGCAATAGGTCGTAGCTGATTTAAGGATTGTGGGCTGGTTGACTTGGGCACTGGTGATACATAAGAGGTCTTCCAGTCAGCTGGGCATCTGGCTTGACTGAGAGAAGCATTGATGATGGAGCAGAGGGGTTTAGCAAGCTCCGGGGAGAACTCCTTGAAGAGTTTCATTGGTAAGTCAATGGGGGTGGTAGAGCGTTTTAATTTTAGTTTGTCCAGGCGTTTTGCTACGTCAAATTCTTCTACTAAGTCAGTGGGAAGGGAGGCTGGTAGGTAAGCAGGGAGAGTGGTTGTGTCAAGCCGTGGGAGCGTCTGGCATATAGTAGCGAAATGGTTATTTGTTTGCTCAGCTGCGTCAACACTAGTGAGATGGCTAAGGAAGGGGAGGGGGTGTGTCTTATTGTTTAGTCCACAGAGTTCTTTAAGCTTACCATACCATTGACTGATGTTGGTCTGTTTCAGGTGTTGTAATTTGGTTGGGTAGTGGGACTTCTTTGCAGTGCGTATTTCGCGGATGACTCGGTTGCGAAGGGACCTGTAGCGGATGTGGTCACTGAGATGAAAGGCTCTGTCTCTCTGTTGCATAAGTCTTTTGATCCGAGGTGTGATCCAGGGCAAGTCAGCTGGGTGAGATCTGACGGACTTCTCGGGGAAGAAGTGGTGGTGAGCTTGCGTGGTGGTGTTGGTATAATTTATCCATTTGGTTTCCACGTCATCCACGCTAAGTACTTCAGTCCAGGGATGGTGAACTATCCACTGCCCGAAGAGGCGCACTGCAGAGTCAGTAATCGGCCTGTAGGTCTTGATGTAGGGTCTCTGTACTTGAGTGGGAGTGGCAGCTGGGGACCAGAGCACTGATAAGTGTGTGCTACACCCGATAGGAGGCATTGGTTGAGGTGGTTGGTACTGGTCCGCTAAGTCAGTTAAGATAAGGTCCAGGGTATTTTGACCGTGTGTGGGGAAGGTCACAACTTGTGATAGTGATAGCTGGTCCTGGATATCAGTGGTGTCAATTTCATTTAAATCCCCACATAATATTAACTTGGCACATGGGTACCTAACTCTGAGGTGGTCTGAGGTGGTGATGAGATGATTGATAAGAGTGTCTCTGGTGGGTGATCGAGGCGGATGGTATGCCACACAGATTATAATGGAAGCAGTGTTGCGTGGGTGGGCTCTTAGCACGACACGTACCCATAATGCTTCCACATCTGCTGGGACTTGAACATCCAGGCGTGACGGGCGTAGGTCATCTTGACAGAAGAGGGCAACGCCCCCTCCGCGTCTTTGTGAACGAAGGTGATGAAAGAGTTGATAACCCTCAATATGACACGTTTCAGGCACAATTTGCCAGGCCTCACATATGGCAACGACGCTCGCGGCGGTTGACCTGACTGTAGTTGCCAGCTCGTCGAACTTGTTAGCTAGGGAAGTGACGTTGGATAGCAGTAAAGACGGGAGATCATACCATATCCGTGGAACTTCAGTGTGGTGGTATGGTCTGTCAGGGGTGGGTTTCTCCGGTTTCCTAGTGGAGGTTACGGTTCTAATGGGCTTATGTGCATGACGGCCTTGTCTACGGCTCCGCGCGTGGAATAGGTTTAGTGACTTGAGTAGCGCGATAACACTGCCATCAGGATAACCGTTCCCACGCTTTAGATGGTACAGAGTGCGTCGGGAGTAAGTGATTGGTGGCCATCTGTTGAAATCTGTTGTGGGCGGACGGAAGTGTTTGTCACTGGCGGCACTTTGAGGGACACTGACACTGGTAGACATCTGTTAGTATTTGTCAGTCGTAAAGACCGTGGGTCTTTGTCCCTGGTGCTCGGGGTCGCCGACACAGTTTTCACGATATATGTAAACACCGCGGTGGTCCTTGTCACTGGCACTTTAAAGGGGACCGATAAAGTGCCCACTGTCTGACTTTTCCTTGGGGTGCACTATCGAGCACTGTATGGTAATCACTTATTGCACTGCTCCGTAATCAATCGTGTGTGTGTGTGTGTGTGTGTGTGTGTGCGTGTGTGTGTGTGTGTGTGTGTGTGCGTGTGTGTGTGTGCGTGTGTGTGTGTGTGTGACCCATATTAAGTGTTGTGTCGTATACATGGATTAAGGTTGTGTATGTAGTGAGTAATGTTCGTTAATGAGAGTTTGAAATAAATTTATCTTTATTTGTTTAATATCTCTTCATATGTTTGAGGATCGTCACTCTAACCTAACCTAACCTAACCTAACCTTAACCTAACCTAACCTAACCTAACCTTAACCTAACCTTAACCTAACCTAACCTAACCTTAACCTAACCTAACCTAAACCTAACCTAACCTAAACCTAACCTTACCTAAACCTAACCTAACCTAACCTAACCTAACCTTAACCAAACCTAACCTAAACCTAACCTAACCTAACCTAACCTAAACCTAACCTTAACCTAACCTAACCTAAACCTAACCTAACCTTAACCTAACCTAAACCTAACCTAACCTAACCTAACCTTAACCTAACCTAACCTAAACCTAACCTAACCTAACCTAACCTTAACCTAACCTAAACCTAACCTAACCCTAACCTAACCTAACCTAAACCTAACCTAACCTAAACCTAACCTAACCTAACCTAACCTAAACTTAACCTAACCTAAACCTAACCTAACCTAACCTAACCTAAACCTAACCTAACCTAACATAACCTAAACCTAAACCTAACCTAACCTAAACCTAACCTAACCTAACCTAACCTAAACCTAACCTAACCTAAACCTAAGCCTAAACTTAAACCTAACCTAACCAAACCTAACCTAACCTAAACCTAACCTAACCTAACCTAACATTAAACCTAACCTAAACCTAACCAAACATAACCTAACCTAAACCTAACCTAGCCTAACCTAAACCTAACCTAACCTAAACCTAACCTAACCTAAACCTAACCTAAACCTAACCTAAACCTAACCTAACCTAACCTAAACCTAACCTAAACCTGGGAGTGGATGAGGGAAATGCTTGGATGTGAAGTTATAAGGGGTGTGGAAGGGGGGAGGGGAGAATAGGGGGGAGAATGGGGGGGGAGAATAGGGGGGAGAAAGGGAGGGGAAGAATGAGATAGGAGGCAAACAGATGAGAGGGGAAGCAACCATATTGTTAATGATGGAAGGGAGTAAAATGGGTTGAGAATGTAGGTGGATGGGAAGGGAGGGTGGGAGAGGGAAGAGGAAGGAGGTGTATACAATAATGGAGAAGAACAATGGAGAGTGAGGAGGAGGAGAAGCAATGATGAAGGGGGAAGTGGAGTATGATGTGAGGGGAGAGGAGAGTGAGGGAAGCCTGTAAGGGGAGAGGAGAGTGAGGGAAGCCTGTGAGGGGAGAGGAGAGTGAGGGAAGCCTGTAAGGGGAGAGGAGAGTGAGGGAAGCCTGTGAGGGGAGAGGAGAGTGAGGGAAGCCTGTGAGGGGAGAGGAGAGTGAGGGAAGCCTGTGAGGGGAGAAGAGAGTGAGGGAAGCCTGTGAGGGGAGACAGAGAAGGGGATGATATAAAATGAAGACACACACACACACACACACACACACACACTGTCAAATGTAAACACACACACACACACACACTGACAAATGCACACACACACACACACACACACTGTCAAATGTAAACACACACACACACACACTGACACATGTACACACACACACACACACACCAGCCTCGACACCGGCTCCTACTACCACCTGAGATCTCTAGCCCGAGAATTGCTGTTCGACACCACAACCGCATCCAGCCCATACGTGCACGAACTGATCGCTATAAGAACAGCCCAGTCCCAACCATTGTAAAAATTATCAATAACTTGTAATAAACCAGTGTATTCACTCCCAGTAAATACTACTTCTTGCACTGTCACTATGTTGAAATGTCCTGTAGTTTGAGCTTTTCCCCATCTAGTTATTATATATCTTATTTGTATCACTTATGTTACTTGTATATTTTTTGTAATTCGAAACCCATTCCCCAAATATGTAACTGTATATTTTCAGCCTTCTGGCTGCCAAGCTCTTTCAATAAACCGTTAATTATTATTATTATTACACACACACACTACATACTTTACCACCGGAGGGTCAAGACCTACCAGCGGCCCCCGTTGGCCAATGTTCAGCCCATTCCCCAAGTCCCTCTCCCCGACCCATCCTCACCACCGGGATGTCAACATAATCAAAAGTGACAATTTCGTTTTGAAAAGAAGTGGGATCAGTGTTGAACAGTGATAAACAGTGCTTAAGCCAGTGAATTCAGTACTAAATCAGACAGAACCAATGAGAGCCGTGACCCACCAGTGAGATAAGCACCCCTGGGAACTGACCACCATCTTCTGACCAGCAGGTGGTAATCAGTCCACCCTGGGAACAACAGTGGGTCGGCTTTACACCTGACTAAGAGATAACACAACACCACCTAGCAGAGTGAGGTACTGTGACACCACACCACCCAGTGTATCCATGACCACGTGAGGTCCTTCATATCAACTCCTACTGACGAGTTACTGCACCCCATGAACACCACACCACCCAGTGTATCCATGACCACGTGAGGTCCTTCATATTAACACCTACGGACGAGTTACTGCACCCCGAGTCCAATGTGACCTCACAGTGTGGCAAGAAACCAGCCCAGGCCATCAGCTATAAACTGTAATAATTTATATGTTCAATTCATGTCTTTGTATGTAATAAGTTATTTTTGTCTTATGCATATTTTCAGCCTTCGGGCCGCCGACTTTTTCCATAAATCGTTAATTATTATTATTATTATTATTATTATTATTATTATTATTATTAGTATTATTACACACTATCTGTCCCTTACTGTTTCGTCACCCTCACCTTCACCTGTCACTCGTACTCACATATAATTATCTGTCTTTACAAAACTTTTCGCTCTTCAGAATTATAGCCAATCAAATCTATTAAATAAAAAAAAAGTCTTTTGATTAATAATATTACTAAAATATGAAACTTGTCCTAACATTGGTGGTGAGTTCTAGGGTTACCTGTTTTGGGGGTTTCTTAGCATCCCGGGAATCTGGAACAAACCAGGATATTTCCGGCGGTCCTGGGGTTTCCCGCATCAGGTGATATTTGTACTAACTAATGCTATATGCTAACCCTATACTTCATTAGTGTAGTTTCTGTAGATTATTTGATAGGCAATTGATTTGATAAATTATATTACACTGAAGCAAAGTTCTCTTTATTAACTTGCATACTGGTGTAAAAATAGGTACATAATATTAAACAAGCAAAATTTTAATTAATCTCATTCCGTTAGCCATAAAAGAAACTCAGGCATTTGGAATGGCATTCAAAGTTAGCTATTATAACAAAAATAAGAATTCTATATTTAATGCCATTTGGAAGCCACAGTCTACAAAAAGCTAAAGCGAACGCTTGAATGACCTGTGAAAAAAATAATAGCATAAAATAATTTGTGCACACAAGCCACACAGTCACGCACACATCAAAAGTTGTTCATGAAATAACTCTTCAAGAAGCACAAACAGGCAATCTCATTCTGTTAGCCACAAAAGAAACTCAATGATATTTGGAATGACATTCAAAGTGAGCCATTATAAAAAAAAAATATTCTATGCCATCAGAGACAAGGAATAACAAGAATCCCGGGATTGAACCAAATTCCCGGGAATAAAAACATAACCACTTACTCCAGGGATACTGAGATCCCGGGAAGGAAACCCCTGGTGACCTCCGTGATGATGGTGGTGGGCCTCTTGTGGGCCACCATGCTGGTGAAGGAAGGCCTGCAGCAGCACCGAAGACGGTTGCAGACGGCCCTCTTTAGCCTCCAGAAACACCGGCGTCACACCGGCCAGGTGCAGAAAATGGCAAGGTGGTGGCTAACCCAAACCCAGACATGGGAGAAGGAGGACTCATGGGCGTCGGTCGCCCTAAAGTGGAAGGTCCACAGTTTTGGGTGGTGGAGGGAAGAGGAGGAGGAGGCAGGTGAAGAGGACCCCCAAGGTGACGATGATCTCGGGTGGGCGGTAACTCCTCAGCACTGCCACCAACTCTACCTCCAAGTCGTGAGCCTCCAAGAGAGGCTAATGTGGGAGGTGAAGCGGCAGCGTGAGGAGGATAACGCGCTGAAGGTGATGGTGGGGGTGATGGGAGCCGTGACGATGTTGGTGATGCCCTTTGTGGTGCACGTGACTCTGAGGCTCTTGGCACTGGTCACCCGGGGCCTTATGAGGGTCTTGGTGCTAGTCACCCGGGGCCTTATGAGGCTCTTGGCACCCGGGGTCTGAAAACACCTGCCAATGTAAAGGAGTAAAGCTCCCAGGTGTGTTGAGGAGGTATAGCCCCCCACAGGTGGGTGGAGGGGGTATAGCCCCCCACAGGTGGGTGGAGGGGGTATAGCCCCCCACAGGTGGGTGGAGGGGGTATAGCCACCCACAGGTGGGTGGAGGGGGTATAGCCCCCCACAGGTGGGTGGAGGGGGTATAGCCCCCCACAGGTGGGTGGAGGGGGTATAGCCCCCCACAGGTGGGTGGAGGGGGTATAGCCCCCCACAGGTGGGTGGAGGGGGTATAGCCCCCCACAGGTGGGTGGAGGGGGTATAGCCCCCCACAGGTGGGTGGAGGGGTATAGCCCCCCCACAGGTGGGTGGAGGGGGTATAGCCCCCCACTGGTGGGTGGAGGGGGTATAGCCCCCCACAGGTGGGTGGAGGGGGTATAGCCCCCCACAGGTGGGTGGAGGGTGTATAGCCCCCACAGGTGGGTGGAGGGTGTATAGCCCCCCACAGGTGGGTGGAGGGGGTATAGCCCCCCACAGGTGGGTGGAGGGGGTATAGCCCCCCACAGGTGGGTGGAGGGGGTATAGCCCCCCCACTGGTGGGTGGAGGGGGTATAGCCCCCCACAGGTGGGTGGAGGGGGTATAGCCCCCCACAGGTGGGTGGAGGGTGTATAGCCCCCCACAGGTGGGTGGAGGGTGTATAGCCCCCCACAGGTGGGTGGAGGGGGTATAGCCCCCCACAGGTGGGTGGAGGGGGTATAGCCCCCCACAGGTGGGTGGAGGGGGTATACCCCCCACTGGTGTGTTATTATTACAATGTTGTTGTTGTTATTATTGTTATTATTATTATCATCATCATTATTAATTTATTATTTTATTTCATTTATTTTATTTTTTTATTATAAATTTTATTAACTATGAACTATTATTACATTTTCGCCCCCCAGGCCCTGATGTGTGTCAGTGACCTGTGCCCGTAAAAATAAACTGGGTCATCAAGAGCTGTGATCGGTGTTCTGTGATCAATAATGTGTCCCTGAGTGTCAATGGAGGCACGTGAACCTGCTCTTATATACACCCAGCTTGCCTGTCAGCCTTCCCACTCATTCACACACAGTCTGCACACCCGCAAACATGTACATACAAACTCACAAACACACACACACTTCCCCCTCACACCCCCACATTAACCCCTCCACACACACCTCCCCCTCACACCCCTACATCCACCCCCCCACACACACCTCCCCCTCACACCCCTACATCCACCCCCCACACACACCTCCCCCTCACACTCCTACATCCACCCCACCACACACACCTCCCCCTCACTCCCCTACATCCACCCCACCACACACACCTCCCCCCTCACACCCCTACATCCACCCCCCCCACACACACACCTCCCCCTCACTCCCCCACACTCACCTACCCCCACACACACCTCCCTCTCACTCCCCCACACTCACCCCCCCACACACACCTCCCCCTCACTCCCCCACACTCATCTACCCCCACACACACCTCCCCCTCACACCCCTACATCCACCCCCCACACACACCTCCCCCTCACTCCCCCACACTCACCCCCCCCACACTCACCTCCCCCTCACTCCCCCACACTCACCTCCCACCCACTCACCTCCCCCCTCACACCCCTACATCCACCCCCCCACACACACACCTCCCCCTCACTCCCCCACACTCACCTACCCCCACACACACCTCCCTCTCACTCCCCCACACTCACCCCCCCCACACTCACCTCCCCCTCACTCCCCCACACTCACCCCCCCACACTCACCTCCCCCTCACTCCCCCACACTCACCTCCCACCCACTCACCTCCCCCTCACACCCCTACATCCACCCCCACACACACCTCCCCCTCACTCCCCCACACTCACCTCCCCCTCACTCCCCCACACTCACCTCCCACCCACACACCCAGAGGGGCCGTCATCTCGGGTTACCTTATAAGCTCCTTTGGTGTTCATTGAGTGAGGGCGAGGCTGTATGGTTTCGCCACCACCGCCAGGAAGCCAAAACCCTTCACCTCGCCTCGCCTCGCCCATACACCTTTCTTTATCGCCATTAGCTTGAAGGTATACTTTGACAGTGTCCGTGGATGTGTATGTCAGGTTAATCTGTTCATGGTCGTAATTTAACCTTGAAGATATACCTGCATTGTTTACCCTGAATATACTTTACCTTCATCTTGTTCTTGGTTGTCTAGTAAAGTTCACGTCATCTAGATCACTGTTGTATATTCCCTGTTGTTTATCGAGAACATAGCTAGATCGTGTCTGGTGTATGTGTGTGTGTGTGTGTGTGTGTGTGTGTATGACATCAACCAAAAGCACAAAAAAACATAATTATATTCACATTAATAAAACTGATATAACACATGAGGAAGGTATAAGCTTAGCACATAGATACACGTATTGATGTAAAACTAACTACTTATGTATGAGTGAATGAATGAATGAATGTATAACTTTATTTAGACGAGTATGGCACTGAAGGTGTCATACCACACACACACACACACACTCCAGGAAACACACGTAGGAAAAAAAAAGAAAATTCCACAAGTCTTTTCAGGGATCAATCACAATTTTCCATAAGTTTCTGAATGATTGATAAAAAACAATAGCGGAGGTCCAAGGATCTAACGAAAAGAAGAGATGCTGAACGATACCTATTGAGAGAGAGAGAGAGAGAGAGAGAGAGAGAGATATTAGGTTAGGTTAGGTTAGGGCAGGTTAGGTTAGGTTAGGTTAAGACAGATTAGGATAGGTGAGGTGAGGTTAGATTAGGTTAGGTTAGGTTAAGAGATGAGGTTAGGTTAGGTTGAGATAGATTAGTTTAAGACAGATTAGGGTTGTTAGGTTAAGATAGGTTAGGTCAGATCAGGTCCGTGTTAAGAGATGAGTCAGTCCTTTCCTTGAGTGGACGTGTCAGTGTGTGGTGGACTGTTAGTCTCTCCAGGCTTCCATAAACCTGTCGAATCATGTATGGTAATAACCCCCAGCCTAGGAGATGTATGGCTGGGGGTTAATAGTGGAGGAGGGGAGGGAGGGGCTGGGGAAGAGGAGGGGAGGGAGGGGCTGGGGAAGAGGAGGGGAGGGGGGGGGGCGGGGGAAGAGGAGGGAGGGTAGGAGAGGTGAGGAGGGAGGGTAGGAGAGCAAAGAGGAGGGAGGGTAGGAGAGGTGAGGAGGGAGGGTAGGAGAGGTGAGGAGGGAGGGTAGGAGAGCAAAGAGGAGGGAGGGTAGGAGAGGTGAGGAGGGAGGGTAGGAGAGCAAAGAGGAGAATAAGGATAAGGGTCTATGGGTCTATACATATATACCTATAATTGAACAGACCTATGGGAATATAGTGCAGATATAGCCATTGTTCAGTAGGCCTATGGTAAACATTTTAAAGCACTGAATTACAATGAAAGATATTTACAGTATGATGTATATTATAAATACTAAAAAATATGTATATTGGTTTTTTGTTGTTGTTCTGGGATATTTATTGGTCTTCTCTTTCTTGTCTTCTTGTTCTTATTCATCATTTTTCTTCGTCTTTTTCCTCGTCATTTTCTTTTCCTTCTTTTTTTTGTTTTGCTTCTTCTTGATTTTCATTTCTTCTACTTCTTTCACCACTTTATTTTCTTCTTCTTCTTTCTTCTTTCCTTCTTCGAGAGTAACGGGTGGAGAGAGAGAGAGAGAGAGAGAGAGAGAGAGAGAGAGAGAGCAATTTACTCCGTACCTTTAATATAACTTCTTGGGTATACTTACAATAAGAATATCCTTAGGTAAAATACAAGACATACATACATATACATACATACATACGTACATACCTACATAGACATACATACATACATACATACATACACTCACTCTTATAAAATACGTAATGCAATATAACATTTATAACGACGCAAATATTCAGACGGATACAATTGAGGTTAGGTTAGGTTAGGTTAGGTTAGGTTAAGGTTAGATTAAGGTTAGGTTAGGTTAAGGTAAGGTTAGGGTTAGGTTAAGGTTAGGTTAGGTTAGGTTAAGGTAAGGTTAAGGTTAGGTTAAGGCTAGGCTAAGGTTAGGTTAGGTCAGGTCACGTTAGGTCAGGTTAGATTATGTTAGGTGAGTAATATATTGTAAAATGGAATTCGTCCATTATTAACAGTGTAATGTTATCAGAGGTTGACATAAGAGACCCTACTTTGTTGATACCATACATACATACATACATACATATATACATGCGTCGAATTACACACACACACACACATACACACACAGAGGCTGTCAGGTTGCCTCACACAAGACACACAACACCAGCGTCTCACTAACAATAAACTCTCACAAAACTCAACACAATCTCTCAAAACAAAAACAAAACATGTAAACAAAACAAACTCAAAGGCTACCCCCCATTTCTCTCTCTCATAAACCTGGGAGAGAGAGAGAGAGAGAGAGAGAGAGAGAGAGAGAGAGAGAGAGAGAGAGACATTCTTTTGACCGGTCGATATTTCCTCCTCCTCCTCCTCCTACTCCTCTTTCTCCTCTTCTCTCCTTCTTCTCTTCTCCTTCCTCCCAGTGTTCCCTCCTTTTATTCCCCCCTTCCTCCTGCTCCCTCCTTCCCTCACCCACCCACTTCCTTCATCCTTCTCTCCCTCCCTCCCTCTCTCCCTCCCTCTCTCCCTCTCTCCGTCTCCGAGTGTTTCAGCTCTCTTGTTGCACCGCTCGACCCTGGTTCATTACTTCTGCTGGTCGCGTGTTTGACGAATGTGAAGTCTCAGGTCCTCCTCTTCCTCTGCATCCTCCTCCGCCTCCTCGTCTTTTTTTCTCCTCATTTTCCTCTTTCTTCCTTCGTCTTCCCCTTCTCCTCCCCCTCTTACTCCGTTGCTGCGTCATCGTCATCGTCATCGTCGTAGATTTATTACTCCTCCAGGTCTTTCTCCTTCTCCTCCTTCCTTTCTTCCTCCTCCTCCTTCTCCTCCTCTTTTTCTCCTCCTATTCCTTCTCCTCTCCTCTTCATTCTCCAATTTCTCTTTCACTTCCTCCTCTTCCTCCTTCGCTGCATCATCGTCATCATCATCGTCGTCGTGTATATTGACGTCAGCAAACACAGAGGAACACAGAGGAACACAGTCACACATATAATAATTGTTGCCCCGAGTGGTCGAGGATGGCCGGCCCAAGGGCCACCTAGCGTGAATTTGTTTAAGGTGTAGAAGCTGTCGCCAACACAACAACCACACCCTGAGTTAACGAGTTGAGTGACCCAGTGTCAAGGAATAGTCCGAGACGACCGGACAACTCGCCAACTGCACTGGTTAACCATTACCCCGGAACACGATCCGCAAATCGATTAACATCCAGGTTCCCAATTACTGCTGGGTAGACAGAGGCAAATGGCGTAAAGAAACTTGGCCATAGTTTCACCCAGCCCGGGGATCGAACCCGGGGACGATCGCTAGCGAGGCGAGCATGTTGACCATTACACCACAGAATACAAACCACACAAACACACATATACACAAACACACAAACACACATATACACAAACACACAAACACACATATACACAGACACACAAACACACATATACACAAACACACAAACACACATACACACATATACACATATCTACGAATAATCTAAGAATTAAATATTTTATTCGCATTATTTTATGACGAATGAAAGACACCACCTGCCTACCTACCCTAACTCCCTCCTCCCTCCCTCCCTACCCCAACTCCCTCCTCCCTCCCTACCTACCCCAACTCCCTCCTCCCTCCCTACCTACCCCAACTCCCTCCTCCCTCCCTCCCTACCCCATACCTCCCTCCTCCCCTCTACCTACCTACCCCATCACTCCCTCCTTACCTACATACCTATCTTCCTACCCTCACTTCTCTTCTCCTCCCTACCTACCTACCCTTACCTCCCTCATTCTCCCTCACCTCCTCCTTCCCTTCCTCCCTCTACCTCCCTACCTCACCACCCTCCTACCTCCCTACCTCACCTCCCTCCCTTACTACCACCCTACTCTTCCTACCCTCACTTCTCTTCTCCTCCCTACCTACCCTCACTCCTTACCTCCCTACCTTCACCTTCCCCCTCCTTACCTCCCTACCCTCACCACCCCCTCCTTACCTACCTACCCTCACCTCCCTCTTCCCTTATCTACCTACCCTCACCTCCCTCCTCTCCCTCACCTCCCTCCTCTCCCTTACCTCCCTCATTCTCCTTACCTCCCCCCCTCCTTACCTCCCTACCCTCACCACCCCCTCCTTACCTCCCTATCCTCACCTCCCTCTTCCCTTATCTACCTACCCTCACCTCCCTCCTCTCCCTCACCTCCCTCCTCCTTACCTACCCACCCTCACCTCCCTCCTCTCCTTCCTCTCCCTCACCTCCCTCCTCCTTACCTACCCACCCTCACCTCCCTCTTGCTCCTCCTCCTCTTCCTCCCACCCTCCAAGTCATCACTTAGGCAGACATACTCCGCGTCACAATACAGACTCGGGCGAACCTCTTTATTAAACCGTCGTCTTCCCTCCCTCCCTCCCTCTCTCCCTCCCTCCCTCCTTCGCTCCCTCCCTCCTTCCCTCCCTCCCTCCTTCCTTCGCTCCCTCCCACCCCCTCCCTCCTCACCTCAACTCGAAATTATTTTGGAAATTCATGAAATGGTTTTCTGGTGTTGACATTACATGGTGAGGTGGTTCAGGTCTGCCCCGAGCCTGTCTGTCTGTCTATCTCTCTGTCTGTCTGTCTGTCTGATGTCAGTTTTTATTATTACTATTATTTTTTTTTTTGGGGGGGGGGGGGGGGAGTGGGGATGTCAGGTATATTTTTTTTTATTTCTCTTTTGTTTCTGTGTTAACTTATTTTTCTTGTTATTATTTTTGTCGTTTTTATTATTATTATTATTATTATTATTATTATTATTATTATTATTATTATCATTATCATTATTATTATTAGCCCAGGTGTCTCAGTGCCTACCCCCTCCCCCCCCCCTTGTCTTCTACAGACTAAACCTGTTTCCTTCAGTATATTCGTGTACTTATTGTTGAATCTCTCACCTTCTGCGTTATATACAGTATCAGGATTATAATGACACATTTTTGTAGGTTCTAGCATATTTCTACAGGTCCTAGCAGCTGCCTACAGATCCCAGAAGCTTCCTGCAGCTCCTTGGCATCTACTAGCATCGTCCCGAAACTCCTAGTAGTCTCTCACAGACTCTAGCAGCCTCTTCCTGCTTCCTTCCTTGTTTACAACCGTGTGTGTGTGTGTGTGTGTGTGTGTGTATCAGTGTATGTCTATATGTACAGTATGTATGCATAGATGTAAGTGTGTGTGTGTGTGTGTGTGTGTGTGTGTGCGCGCGCGTGCGTGTGTGTGTAAGTATTTGTGCGAGGAAGAACAACACCAACGCTGGAATGTTCATCTTTATTCCCAATTTTTTTTTGGAGTGTACCAGCTCCACCACCAATGCCACTACTACTACTACTACTACTACTACTACTACTACTACTACTACTACTACTACTACTACTACTACTACACCAGAACAGTAAGGTGGTAAATTGAACCTTGTGGCATGACTCCTTGATGCTTGGTAAAGGTATAATTTACCCAAGAGGCTGTGAACACTATCAATGCTGTGCCTCTGTGACTGATTCATATCTAGTGTTGAATATTAATTGTTTACAGTTCTTTGAGTTGATTTATCTACGAGGGAACATTAAACACTGTTCACTCGGTCTTAGTTTGAGGTGTTTGAAGGTGACATGTTATACACCCAGGCTCTGTAACTCCTCCTCCCCCGTTTCCTCCACACCCTGCTGCTGTTATTGCTACTGCTGCACAACTCCAACTAACCTCTCATACCAACTGCTTCTCGCGTATGTGAATCCCTCAACCAAATCTGTACAGCTGGCAGTGTTTTCCTCCTGTTTTACACACCCAACAAACCTCTCTATTTCCCCCATTGTCTCGTCCCTATCAGCCACTCAACAAATCCCCATAACTCCTGCTTTTTCAGTGTGCTGTTGTACCTGGCAGGCGGGGTGTGTATGGCGCGGCTTGTGGTGGGCCCCCGGTAAAGTCGTATAATCCGGGGTGGGCAGCGACCCGTGCTGGCGGCCGGGGTGTCCAACAAAGCCTCTTCTCTCACCCTGATAATCTCCTGGGTGGGTCAGGCGTCCGTCCGTCCGTCCGTCCGTCCGTCGCTCAACGCCACACCCCAAAAACACTTTGCACTGGCCACTCTTCTCTCCTTTTAACTTAAGTTTCCCCTTTTATAATCCCCGTTTTTTTTTAACACTACAGCCCGATTTAGCTTATATATCATTCTCCTTTGTGACCCTGTGTACTATTTTTGTTAACCTCTTTTTATGGTGTTTTTAAATTGATGTATCTGAGTTTGGATACTAAGATTTATTTTACTTTTATTTACTCTTTTTTTTACGGTAGAGAGCTGTAATGATTCGTCGTTGATTCAGGCGGCAGTGTTGATGTTTTGTCCGGCGGCTACAGACGACTAACACGATATGGTAATAACAACAACTCCATCTTTAAGTATAACACTATCATCATCACCACCATCATCATCCATCATCATCATCATCCATCATTATCATCATCATCATCCCAACAGACGTATACAATAATTTAAAGAAACCATACGGTGCGTTAAGGAAAACTCACCACAATATCGATATTTTTTGGCGGGTAAAAATAACAAATGCTTCGTTGGCGGGAAAAAAAAAAATTCCCTGTGTGTTGGTATCATTCATCAGATGTATAGAGACACACACGAGCCACTAATCCATCTATATAGATTTACTGCAATAAGACAAAACAGTTTCTTAATACATAACCCAGTGTTTATGGCAATGATAACTCTGACCCCCAACCGCTAGGATTTCCGTGGCGCTGTTTCCTCTAAATATTTCTTTATGTACTATGCCAGTGTCTGATTATAATTATGTATTATCTGTTAGTTTATTATTATTATTATTATTATTATTATTATTTATTATTATTATTATTATTACTTATTGTGAACATATAATATCTTTCTTCTGTGCGGTCAAGTCTTCACAAACATAGCGTCTAGTCTAGCTGGGGTGAAGAGTAAAGACACAAACACGATTTCCTCTATCAAAATTACTATCATAATTTATAGTGTATGACATTATGGACGTGTGTAAGATGCTATATGATAAATTGTATGACGTGTGGACGGAGGAGTATATAAACTGGAACTAATATATACTAGAAATGAAATATAAAACCTAAGATAAATAATATAAGATGATATTGACACAAATTCTATCAAAGCACAAACATAAAGGAAATCCAGTTACCATTGTGTCTCATCTCAAATAAATTCTTCAGGAGACAGACAACTTGGGGAGTGTGAGGAGGTGACTGCTGGTGAAATAGTGTCCCAATTCTAATAGGTTCCAGTTAAAATAGAGCCTCACCTCACCCCCCCTCCCAGTATCTTAACCTAAAATGATTGGGATTCGGTTCCTAATGGGTTCAAGTTCTACTGGAAATGGTTCTCAGTGGTTAGGTTAGGATTAGGTTAGGTTAGGATTAGGTTAGGTTAGGTTAGGTTGGGTTGGGTTGGAATCGATTAGGACTAGGAACCCAAAACTTATTGGCTTCCAGTCCAAATAGGTTCCAATTCCAATGATTAGAATGAACTAGAAGGGGACCTATTACGACTGGAGGCCACTGACCTGTAAACCGTGTGGAGGAGGAGGAGGAGGAGGAGGAGGAAGAAGAGGAGGCGGAAGAGGAGGAGGGAGGAGGAGGAAGGGGGGGGTTATGTGTTCCTGTGAATCACCTCAACACCAGACAAACTTAATGGATAACAGAACTCGCCCACCATCACTGAGCACCTCCACCCACCTCCACAGGGTACGAAGGGTGAGGGATGGGAGAGGTGAGGTAGGGGAGGGTGTGGGATTGGAGGGGTGAGGGATGGGAAGGTAAAGGCTGGGAGGGTTAGGCAGGGGAGGGGTGTGGGATGGGAGGGGTGAGGGATGGGAGGGTGCGGGGTAGGAGGGGTGAGGGGAGGGTGAGGGAGGTGAGGGGTGGGAGGGGTGAGGGATGGGAGGGTGCGGGGTAGGAGGGGTGAGGGATGGGATGGGTGAGGGAGGGTAGAGGAACAAAATAACCCTTTTATGTAAATCTTATGACATTTGCATCCTCATTAGGAAACTTTAGCAGTAAATTGTGAGTAAAAGACAAAGGCGCCGCGTGTGACTGTCCGCGCGTCGTGTTGTCGTGGACGGGGTTCCTACACAACCCGGCAGCAGATTACGTGATTAAGGAGTCATTTGTGTCGGCAGCCTCGTTCACCTGGCACCGCACCCCCCCCCCCTCCACCCCCTTCCCTCCCCCCCTTTCTACTGGCACCGCACCCCCCCTCCACCCCCTTCCCTCCCCCCCTTTCTACTGGCACCGCACCCCCCTTCCCTTCATCTTGGCACCGACCTCCCCCTCTCCTCCCCCGTTCCATCCCTTTCTCCTGGCACCGTACCTCCCCCTCCCTCTCTCCTGCACCACCTCCCCTCCTCCTCCTGGCCCTCCCTCCCTCCCTCCTCCACCTCCCTGGCACCGACCTCCCCCTCCCTCTCTCCTGGCACCGACCTCCCCCTCCCTCCCTCCTGGCACCGACCTCCCCCTCCCTCTCTCCTGGCACCGACCTCCCCCTCCCTCCCTCCTGGCACCACCTCCCTCTCTCTCTCCCTCCTGGCACCGACCTCCCCCTCCCTCCCTCCTGGCACCGACCTCCCCCTCCCTCTCTCCTGGCACCGACCTCCCCCTCCCTCCCTCCTGGCACCGACCTCCCCCTCCCTCCCTCCTGGCACCGACCTCCCCTCCCTCCCTCCTGGCACCGACCTCCCCCTCCCTCCCTCCTGGCACCGACCTCCCCCTCCCTCCCTCCCTCCTGGCACCGACCTCCCCCTCCCTCCCTCCTGGCACCGACCTCCCCCTCCCTCCCTCCTGGCACCGACCTCCTCCCCCTGCACCTCCCTCCCTCCCTGGCACCGACCTCCCCCTCCCTCTCTCCTGGCACCGACCTCCCCCTCCCTCCCTCCTGGCACCGACCTCCCCCTCCCTCTCTCCTGGCACCGACCTCCCCCTCCCTCCCTCCTGGCACCGACCTCCCCCTCCCTCTCTCCTGGCACCGACCTCCCCCTCCCTCTCTCCTGGCACCACCTCCCCCTCCCTCCCTCCTGGCACCACCTCCCCCTCCCTCTCTCCTGGCACCGAACTCCCCCTCCCTCCCTCCTGACACCACCTCCCCCTCCCTCCCTCCTGGCGCCTACCTCCCCCTCCCTCTCTCCTGGCACCACCTCCCCCTCCCTCTCTCCTGGCACCACCTCCCCCTCCCTCCCTCCTGGCACCTACCTCCCCCTCCCTCCCTCCTAACTATTTTCTGAGTTCTGGTTGTTGTTGTTGTTGTTGTTGTTGTGTGTGTGTAGGGGGGGGGGGGCTATGTATTAGATTGGTGTACAATGTGGACGGTGCATGGAGTATAGGGGAAGATACACAGTGAAGGTGTATAGCAACTGTGTGTATCTAAAGCCACGCACACACACACACACACACACACACACACACACACCCACACACACACACCCACACACACACACCCACACACACCCCCCACACACACACACACACCCACACACACACACACACACACACACCCACACACACACCACACCACACACACTCACACACACACACACACACACACACACCCACCCACACACACACACACACACACACACACACACACACACCTCACCTAAAGCCCCGCTAAAGAATACACCAAAACAACTAATAAACAAGAGATACAACAAACAGGTGAATAAACTAAATGATTTACGTCGCTTTTGTAATTAAATCTCCTGAAATATTGCCCAAACATTTTGAGTGTGGTGATGGCGACTCGTAAATGTTGTGTGTTGTAAGAGATGGTGTGTTGTGAGGTGCGGTGTGTTGTGAGGTGCGGTGTGTTGTGGTTGTGAGGTGCGGTGTGTTGTGAGGTGCGGTGTTGAGAGGTGCGGTGTGTTGTGAGGTGCGGTGTGTTGCGGTTGTGAGGTGCGGCGTGTTGTGAGGTGCGGTGTGTTGTGGTTGTGATGGAAATTATTATGTTGCTATAGTGTGACCTCGATATAACGGGACTTTCCTCTCTATATGGTTCGTTAGATGGAGGTTCACATTTATGGACCCTCGATATAATGGACTTTCCTCTCCATGTAGTGAAATACTGTTGAAGTTTCACTACAGTAATTTGTTATTGTTGTATTTGTGTATTAGTTGTATTTATTTCTGTAAGGACGCACGTGGGTGTGTATGTGCGAATTTACATAGGCCTACGCATGCAGCTATGTATGAGTGAATACATGCATAAACTGACATACACCCTGAACAAATACATACACAAAGATACATACATGCATACATAAATACTTTACCTATTTACATGTATACGCTCGTCCACACTGGCACAGAGATACACACACAGGAAAAAAGATCAAGTCATACATGCATACAAGCTTTCAGACATGGACTCATTTATGTATACTTCCATATATGTATACTCGGTACCTTGGTGAATATATATATATACACGATTATATGTCCCGAGAATACATAATTAGTTGATTAGGTACAAAGAATACAGGTAATTGCGTAGTCCTGCGCGGTTATTATTGTTTTCGCTGATTTCGATGTTTAGTATAAAAAAATTCGGTGTTTGTCATGTTTTTGGTGATTTTTTTTTTGGCGTTTTCGTTTTTCTTTATTGAGTTTTAAGTATTTTAGTGTTTTCAATATTTTTTGATGAGTAAATATATTTTTTTTATTTTTTGTAAAGTAATTTTGTATCCGTTTTTTCTATACTTTTTTGTGCTTTTGTTTGTTTGTTATTTTGTTTTTGATGTCATTTTTTCCCGGAAATTATTTTTTTTCTGGTATTTTTCGAGATATTATTATTTTCCGTTTTTTTTGTATTTTCGTAATTTTATGTATACTTTTTTGTAATTTTTATCTTTTCTATAATTTTTGTAGGGTATATTCCATTAACTTTTATTATGGCATTTTCGACATAAATTCCAATAGCGCATTAGGCATTTTTTGTTGTTTTCGGTATTTTCATTTTTTCCGGTATTTTGGGCGTTTGTAATTTAAACACAAGCTATTTTTTTTCTCGGCGTGTAATCGTATTTTCGTTGCTTTGCATTTTTTTTTTTTTTAGGAATTTTCGGTATTTTCAGAATTTATTTTTTTCAATTTTTGTTTTCGTTTTTTTCGGCGTTTTCGGTATTTTCTGCACTTTCATTTTTCGGTGTTTTCGGTATTTTCGTTGATTTCGGCAGTTTTGGGTATTTTCGGGGATGGTTTTCAGTGTTTTGGGTGTAATCTGCATGGGGTGAAATGATTAGAGTATTTTGGGGGAAAGTCTGAAAAGAACTTAGTAATTATAAAGCCTCTGGGGGGATAATTATAACACCATCTAGTTCTCCTCAGTACTTAAAGCTGAGGAGAGGAGGTGCAGGGGAGGAGAGGTGGGGAGAGGAAGTGGGGAGCGGAGGAAAGAGATAGGAGGATAGTTGGGGAAATGGGGAGGGGAGGGGACGAGAGGGGAGGAAAGGAGGGGGATATGGGGGAGGAGGGGAGATGGGGAAGGGAGGGGAGGAAGAGAAATGGGGAGGGGAGGAAAGGAGATTCGGAGGGGAGGAGAGATGGGTAAGAGAGGAGGGGATGAATATTTTAGGAAGGGGGCGAGTGTTGGGGAGCGGCTGAAAGTTAGAAATGGGAGGGGATATTTTGGGGTGGGGAGAATACTTGGGGAGGAGAGATGGGGGGAAGGTTTGTTTGGAATTGGGGAGGGTGAAGTTTTTAGGGTAACTGAGAGTGATGAGTAACAAAAGTTGACTAATTACTCTTTCAAACGCAAAAAAAAAAAAAAATGCATTTCATTATCATATACTGGGACTTGATGGACACCCTATTAATGTGTACATACCCTTATATAGATACACATACACACACACACACACACACACACACACACACACACATAAATCCCACAAATCGATCACCTTCTATATTGACGTTCTTTCCCTTTAAGAGAGGAGAGAGAGAGAGAGAGAGAGAGAGAGAGAGAGAGAGAGTGTCATTATTATTTATTTCTTCACCTGTCTAATCTCCCCCTTTATCATCCTTTGCTTATTCCACTATTTTATCTTTTTTCTTGTGTTTCTCCTCTTCTTCATTCTTACGTTTTCTTTGCATATATCTTCTTCTTCTTCTTCTTCATTAATCTGTTTTCCCCTTTTCTTTTCTTTTTATCTCCTCTCCTCTTACTCTTCATTCTCTTTGCCTTAATAACTATTCTCCCCATTACCCTTTTCTTCTCCCTCACCTTCACCTAACCCCTCTTCTCTCCCCTTCTTCACCCCCACCATCCCTTTCCCTTCCCATTTCCCCAAAACCCCTTTCCTTTCCCACCTATTTCCTAATTATCCCCAACCCTCTCTTCTTATCACTCTCTCTCTCTCTCTCCCCACCACCCACCTCTCCCTCCCTATCACCTTGTCTCCCCATATCCTCCCTACCACCTTCCTCTTCCCCCTTCCTCTATCAACACCTATTCCCCCTCCCCTCTCCTCATTACCCTCCCCCCCTCTCACCTTCCAACCTCTAGTCACAGAAACACCCCCCCCCCTTCTCCCACTTCCTTCTCCACCCCTTCTCCCCAAATACACAGGGGAGAAATTCTGGGAGACAGGGGAGGAATGACAGGGCGGGGAAGTTTTTAATACGCCTTTGAGTTGGGTAAGTGAGTTGGTGGAACCCTCAAAGTGATAGAAGATGGGAACACGTCGGGGAAATTTGATCTCTCTAGGGAATTTCCTGATGGTTTCCTAGCTAACACGTGGAGGAGTAGGAGGCGTAGGAGGAGGAGGAAGAAGAAGAAGGAGGAGAAGGAGGAGGAGGAGGAGGAAGCAGAAGAGGGAGAAAGAGGAGAAAAAAAGGAGAAAAAAGGAGGAGGAGGAGGTGGTGGAAGAGGAGGAGGAGGAGAAGGAGGAGGAGGAGGAGGAGGAGGAAGAAGAGGGAGATGATGGTCAAGGAGAACACAGATGAGGAGGAAGAGGAGGAGATGGATGGTGAGGAGAAGAAGGATTGAGGGAGATAAGGTGGAGGAATTATTAGGTGAGAAGAAGGGTCTGGGGGGGGGGGTGGTGGAGGGATGTGTAGGTAGGAGTGAGGGGGGCGAGTGATGGGAGGGGAGGAGGGGAGAGATAGGAGTAAGGTGGTGGGGGTGGGAGGTTATTTCTTGAAGCCAATAGGTCAAGGTTGGGTAGTGGGGGGTGATGGTGGGGGAAGGGGGGTTGGTTGATGGTCTCTTAGCCAAAACGTAAAGGGAGGGGGGTGAGGATGAGGGAGGGGGGGTAAGGATGAGTGAAGGGGAGGATGAGAAAGATGGAAGGAAATGGAGGGGGAGGAAGGGGGGTAGGTGGAGGATTTAGGTTGACAGTCTAAGAAAGGGGTAGATGATGGGAGGTGTTAGTTGTCTGGTCAGATTGGTTGAGAGTCTTGTGTGGTCATCGTGTGGTGTGTGTGGTGATTATATTGTTTGCTTGTTTATGTGTTAATAAGAATTGTAAGTAGGTTTATTAAGGTCACTTTTTTTATTCATGATAATGATGATAATTAAGCATAAACAACAACAACTACAACAACAACATTAATAATAATAATAATAATAATAATAATAATAATAATAATAATAATAACAACAACATTAATAATAATAATAATAATAATAATAATAATAATAATCATGATATAGGAAGAAATAGCCTAACGAATAAACAGAAGGAACTTCAAACATTATAAGTACTGCAACAACCACCACCACTACTTCCATCTACTAATATTTTTAATATAATAATAATAATTGTTGACCTTCATGTAACGAGGATGGTCGGCCCAAGGGCCACCTAGGCGTGAATTTGTTTAAGATGTAAAAGCTGTCGCCAACACAACAACCACACCCTGAGTTAACGAGCTGCATGACACAGTGTCAAGAAATAGTCCGAGAAGACCTGACAACTCGCCAACTGCACTGGCTAACCGCTACCCCGGAACACGATCCGCAAATCGATTAACATCCAGGTCCCTAATTACTGCTGGGTAGACAGAGGCAAATGGCGTAAAGAAACTTGTTCTCCTACCACTACTACTACCGCTATTAGCCGAAAACTTCTACTACTACTACTAGTACTGCTGCAACAACAACCACCACCACCACTACCACCACAACCACCACCACCACTACCACCACAACCAAATGATTACAGCCTCCAACACACACATCTTACCATCACCACCACCTCCTCCTCCTCTCACACCATATACCACCACTACCACCCCATCTACTACCACCACTACCACCCCCATATATCACCACCACCACCATCCTATGACCACCCCCATCTACCACTACCACCCCCATCTACCACCACTACCACCCCCATCTACCACCACTAGCACCACCCCCTCCTCCTTCTTGACCCCATCTACTACCACCACTACCACCCCCATCTACTACCACCACTACCACCCCCATCTACTACCACCACTACCACCCCCATCTACTACCACCACTACCACCACTACCACCCCATCTACTACTACTACCCCTATCTACTACCACCACTACCACCACCCCCCCAACCACCATATATATCTCCTTAAAGCCGCCTATAACAACTTCTATATCCAGTTACACATATATCACGCCCCCATATTTCTAAAGCCCTTCTTCCAATCCAACCGCTTCGATGCAGAGAGGAGAAAGAAGAAGGCTTTGATACCAACGAGGGAGTCCCGGATCCTTTGTTAAGCCTCCTCCCTCTCTTGACTCCTTACGGATGATAGCGTGGACTTTCTTGTTTGTTGCGCTTATTGTTATGATGCGCCCTCCTCCTCCTCCTCCATCTCCTAGTGGGTTTCCAGAGGTGGGGGAGGGGGATACTCTGTCCGCCTGTTTGTTTGTTTGTTTCTTCGTGTGTGTGTGGTGTGTGTTGGGGGAGAATGTGGTGGTGATGGATTTATATATTTGTTTATAGTGTGTGAATGTGGCGGAGATGATGATGCTATCGATGATATTTTGTTTTTATGTTATGGTTTGTTATGTCATCTATACTTTCTGAAGGTTGATGCGTTTATAGTTTCATATTATATAACTTTTTCGTCAATTGGCAAAACATACACGTGATTAAAGGCTACTACTGCTACTTCTACTTATACTACTACTACTGCTACTACTACTACTATACACTTGACATCTATACGTAACTTAAAAAAAATAATCCTGTTAAGTATATTAGGTAGGAGCAGCAGCAACATGATAAGGTTGTGTAGTGGTGGTCAGTGTATAAAGTTAGATATATAAGGCTCATGTAGTGGACGGTGGTACTGTGACTCGTGACCTATGACCTGTCACCTATGTCCTATGACCTGTGATCTGTAACCTATGACCTGTGATCTGTGACCTGTGATCTGTGACCTGTGATCTGTAACCTATGACCTGTCATCTGTGACCTGTGATCTATGACCTGTGACCTATAACCTGTGACCTGTGATCTATAACCTATGACCTGTGATCTGTGACCTATGAACTGTGACCTGTAATTTATGACCTGTGATCTGTAACCTATGACCTGTGATCTGTGACCTGTGACCTGTGATCTGTAATTTATGACCTGTGATCTGTAACCTATGACCTGTGACTTGTGATCTGTGACCTATGACCTGATCCCTATTACAGCATTTCTAAGGGGGCAAGAGGAATAAGAGGACCAAAAGGGGTTAAGGGAAACTAAGGGGTTAAAAGGTGTACTAAGGAGTAAAGGGACACTAAGGGTTTAAGGAGAACTAAGACGTTTCGGGATATACTTAGGGGTTAAGGGATGTACTAAGGGGTTAAGAGGTGTACTAAGGGGTTAAAAGGTGTACGAAGAGGTTAAGAGGTGTACTAAGAGGTTAAGGGTGTACCAAGAGGTTAAGGGTGTACCAAGGGGTTAAGGGGTGTACTAAGGGGTGAAAAGATATACTAAGGGGTTAAAGGGTGTACAAAGGGGTTAAGGGGCGTAGAAGGGGTTAAGGGGGTGTACTAAGTGGTAAAGTGACACTAAGTGGTTAAGAGGAACTAAGGGGTAAAGGGGAACTAAGGGGTTAAGGGGTGTACTAATTGGTACAGTAACACTAAGGGGTTAAGTGGTGTATTGGGTCCGTCAAGAGGCTAAAAGAGAGAGAGAGAGAGAGAGAGAGAGAGAGAGAGAGAGAGAGAGAGAGAGAGAGAGAGAGACCTGGCCAGTCATTAATCACTGATACTCTCCTCTGATCACCTGCTGAGAAAGTGAGAGATGAGAGACAGAGGGAGAGGAGGATGGAGAGGGGTGAGAGAAGGAGAGGTGGTGGAGGGAGGGGAGAGGGGTGAGAGAAGGAGAGGTGGTGGAGGGAGGGGAGAGGGGTGAGAGAAGGGGAGGTGGTGTAGGGAAGGGAGAGGGGTGAGAGAAGGGGAGGTGGTGGAGTGAGGGGGGAGGAGGGAGAGGAAGGAGAGGTGGTGGAGGAGAGGGGAGAGGGGTGAGAGAAGGAGAGGTGGTGGAGGGAGGGGAGAGGGGTGAGAGAAGGGGAGGTGGTGGAGGGAGGAGAGAGGGGTGAGAGAAGGGGAGGTGGTGGAGGGAGGGGAGAGGGGTGAAGAGAAGGGAGAGGTGGGAGGGAGGAGGGGAGAGAGAAGGGGAGGTGGTGGAGGGAGGGGAGAGGGGTGAGAGAAGGAGAGGTGGTGGAGGGAGGGGAGAGGGGTGAGAGAAGGTGAGGTGGTGGAGGGAGGGGAGAGGGGTGAGAGAAGGAGGAGGTGGTGGTGGGAGGGGAGAGGGGTGAGAGAAGGGGAGGTGGTGGAGGGAGGGGAGAGGGGTGAGAGAAGGGGAGGTGGGGGAGGGAGGGGAGAGGGGTGAGAGAAGGGGAGGTGGGAGGGAGAGGGAGAGGGGTGAGAGAAGGAGAGGTGGTGGAGGAAGGGGAGAGGGGTGAGAGAAGGAGGGGGGTGGAGGGAGGGGAGAGGGGTGAGAGAAGGGAGGTGGGGTGGGAGGGAGGGAGAGGGGTGAGAGAAGGAGAGGTGGTGGAGGGAGGGGAGAGGGGTGAGAGAAGGAGAGGTGGTGGAGGGAGGGGAGAGGGGTGAGAGAAGGGGAGGTGGTGGAGGGAGGGGAGAGGGGTGAGAGAAGGGGAGGTGGTGGAGGGAGGGAGGGGAGAGGGGTGAGAGAAGGAGAGGTGGTGGAGGGAGGGGAGAGGGGTGAGAGAAGGGGAGGTGGTGGAGGGAGGGGAGAGGGTGAGAGAAGGAGAGGTGGTGGAGGGAGGGGAGGGGTGAGAGAAGGAGAGGTGGTGGAGGGAGGGGAGAGGGGTGAGAGAAGGAGAGGTGGTGGAGGGAGGGGAGAGGGGTGAGAGAAGGAGAGGTGGTGGAGGGAGGGGAGAGGGGTGAGAGAAGGAGAGGTGGTGGAGGGAGGGGAGAGGGGTGAGAGAAGGGGAGGTGGTGGAGGGAGGGGAGAGGGGTGAGAGAAGGAGAGGTGGTGGAGGGAGGGGAGAGGGGTGAGAGGAAGGGGAGGGGTAGGTGGGGAGGGAGGGGAGAGGGGTGAGAGAAGGGGAGGGGTGGAGGGAGGGGAGAGGGGTGAGAGAAGGGAGAGGTGGTGGAGGGAGGAGGGAGAGGGGTGAGAGAAGGGGAGGTGGTGGAGGGAGGGGAGAGGGGTGAGAGAAGGGGAGGTGGTGGAGGGAGGGGAGAGGGGTGAGAGAAGGGGAGGTGGTGGAGGGAGGGGAGAGGGGTGAGAGAAGGAGAGGTGGTGGAGGGAGGAGAGAGGGGTGAGAGGAGGAGAGGTGGTGGAGGGAGGGAGAGGGGTGAGAGAAGGAGAGGTGGTGGAGGGAGGGGAGAGGGGTGAGAGAAGGGGAGGTGGTGGAGGGAGGGGAGAGGGGTGAGAGAAGGAGAGGTGGTGGAGGGAGGGGAGAGGGGTGAGAGAAGGAGAGGTGGTGGAGGGAGGGGAGAGGGGTGAGAGAAGGGGAGGTGGTGGAGGGAGGGGAGAGGGGTGAGAGAAGGGAGGTGGTGGAGGGAGGGAGAGGGGGAGAGAAGGAGAGGTGGTGGAGGGAGGGGAGAGGGGTGAGAGAAGGAGAGGTGGTGGAGGAGGGGAGAGGGGTGAGAGAAGGGAGGTGGTGGAGGGAGGGGAGAGGGGTGAGAGAAGGGAGGTGGATGGAGGGGGGGAGAGGGGTGAGAGAAGGGAGGTGGTGGAGGGTGGGGAGAGGGGTGAGAGAAGGAGAGGTGGTGGAGGAGGGGAGAGGGGTGAGAGAAGGGGAGGTGGTGGAGGGAGGGAGAGGGGTGAGAGAAGGAGAGGTGGTGGAGGGAGGAGGAGAGGGGTGAGAGAAGGAGAGGTGGTGGAGGGAGGGAGAGGGGGAGAGAAGGGGAGGTGGTGGAGGGAGGGGAGAGGGGTGAGAGAAGGGGAGGTGGTGGAGGGAGGGGAGAGGGGTGAGAGAAGGAGAGGTGGTGGAGGGAGGGAGAGGGGTGAGAGAAGGAGAGGTGGTGGAGGGAGGGGAGAGGGGTGAGAGAAGGAGAGGTGGTGGAGGGAGGAGAGAGGGGTGAGAGAAGGGGAGGTGGTGGAGGGAGGGGAGAGGGGGAGAGAAGGAGAGGTGGTGGAGGGAGGGGAGAGGGGTGAGAGAAGGAGAGGTGGTGGAGGGAGGAGAGAGGGGTGAGAGAAGGGGAGGTGGTGGAGGGAGGGGAGAGGGGTGAGAGAAGGGGAGGTGGTGGAGGGGGGGAGAGGGGGAGAGAAGGAGAGGTGGTGGAGGGAGGGGAGAGGGGGGAGAGAAGGAGAGGTGGGGAGGGAGGGGGAGGGGTGAGAGAAGGGGAGGTGGGGAGGGAGGGGAGAGGGGGGAGAGAGGACGAGGGGGTGGAGGGAGGGGAGAGGGGTGGAGAGAAGGAGGAGGGGTGGAGGGAGGGGAGAGGGGGAGAGAAGGGAGGTGGTGGAGGGAGGGGGAGAGGGTGAGAGAGGGGAGGGGGTGGAGGGAGGGGAGGGGGAGAGAAGGGGAGGTGGTGGAGGGAGGGAGAGGGGTGAGAGAAGGAGAGGGGTGGAGGGAGGGGAGAGGGGGAGAGAAGGGAGGTGGGGAGGGAGGGAGAGGGGGAGAGAAGGAGAGGTGGTGGAGGGAGGGGAGAGGGGGAGAGAGGAGAGGTGGTGGAGGGAGGGGAGAGGGGGAGAGAAGGAGAGGTGGTGGAGGGAGGGGAGAGGGGGGAGAGGAGAGGGTGGTGGAGGGAGGGGAGAGGGGTGAGAGAAGGGGAGGGGTGGAGGGGGGAGAGGGGGAGAGAAGGAGAGGTGGTGGAGGGAGGGGAGAGGGGGAGAGAGGAGAGGTGGTGGAGGGAGGGGAGAGGGGTGAGAGAGGAGAGGTGGGGAGGGAGGGGAGAGGGGTGAGAGAGGGGAGGTGGTGGAGGAGGGAGAGGGGTGAGGAAGGAGAGGTGGTGGAGGGAGGGGGAGGGGTGAGAGAAGGAGGGGGTGGAGGGAGGGGAGAGGGGAGAGAAGGGAGGGGGTGGAGGGAGGGGAGAGGGGTGAGAGAAGGAGAGGTGGGGAGGGAGGGGAGAGGGGTGAGAGAAGGGAGGGGGGGGGAGGGGAGAGGGTGAGGAGGGAGAGGGGTGGAGGGAGGGGAGAGGGGTGAGAGGAAGGGGAGGTGGTGGAGGGAGGGAGAGGGGTGAGAGAAGGGAGGTGGTGGAGGGGGGGAGAGGGGTGAGAGAGGGAGGTGGTGGAGGGAGGGGAGGGAGGGGGGAGAGGAGGAGAGGGGTGGAGGGAGGGGGAGAGGGTGAGAGAGGAGAGGTGGTGGAGGGAGGGGAGAGGGAGGTGAGAGAAGGGGAGGGGTGGAGGGAGGGGAGAGGGGTGAGAGAGGAGGGGTGGTGGAGGGAGGGGAGAGGGGGAGAGAGGGGAGGGGGGAGGGAGGGGAGAGGGGGAGAGAAGGGGAGGTGGTGGAGGGAGGGGAGAGGGGTGAGAGAGAGGAGAGGGGTGGAGGGAGGGGAGAGGGGTGAGAGAGGAGAGGGGTGGAGGGAGGGGGAGTGGGGTGAGAGAAGGGGAGGTGGTGGAGGGAGGGGAGAGGGGTGAGAGAAGGGGAGGGGTGGAGGGAGGGGAGAGGGGGGAGAGAAGGGGAGGTGGTGGAGGGAGGGGAGAGGGGGAGAGAAGGGGAGGTGGGGAGGGAGGGAGAGGGGGAGGAGGAGGGAGAGGTGGGGGAGGGAGGGAGAGGGGTGAGAGAAGGGGAGGTGGTGGAGGGAGGAGGAGAGGGGAGAGAAGGGAGGGGGAGGGAGGGGAGAGGGGGAGAGAAGGAGAGGTGGTGGAGGGAGGGAAGAGGGGTGAGAGAAGGGGAGGTGGTGGAGGGAGGGGAGAGGGGTGAGAGAAGGGGAGGTGGTGGAGGGGGAGGGGAGAGGGTGAGAGAAGGAGAGGGGTGGAGGGAGGGAGAGGGGTGAGAGAAGGAGAGGTGGTGGAGGGAGGGGAGGAGGGGTGAGAGAGAGAGAGGAGGAGGGTGGGAGGAGGGGGAGGGGAGGAAGGAGAGGGGTGAGGAGGGAGAGGGGGAGAGGGGAGGTGGTGGAGGAGGGGAGAGAGGGAGGGAGAGGGGGGAGAGAGGAGAGGTGAGAGAAGGAGAGGGAGTGGTGGAGGGGGAGGGGAGAGGGGGAGAGAAGGGGGGGTGGGGAGGGAGGGTGAGGAGGGAGGGGAGGGAGGGGAGGGGAGAGAGGGGGGTGGTGGAGGGAGGGGAGAGGGGTGAGAGAGAGAGGGGAGGGAGGAGGGGTGGAGGAGAGGTGGAGGGGGGAGGGAGGGAGAGGGGGAGAGAGGGAGGTGGTGAGGGAGGGGAGGGGGTGAGAGAAGGGGAGGTGGTTGAGGGAGGGGGGAGAGGGTGAGAGAAGGAGAGGTGGTGGAGGGAGGGAGGGGAGAGGGGTGAGAGAAGGGGAGGTGGTGGAGGGAGGGGAGAGGGGTGAGAGAAGGGGAGGTGGTGGAGGGAGGGGAGAGGGGTGAGAGAAGGAGAGGTGGTGGAGGGAGGGGAGAGGGGTGAGAGAAGGGGAGGTGGTGGGGGAGGGGAGAGGGATGAGAGAAGGGGAGGTGGTGGAGGGAGGGGAGAGGGGTGAGAGAAGGGGAGGTGGGGAGGGAGGGGAGAGGGGTGAGAGAAGGGAGGTGGTGAGGAGGGGAGAGGGTTGAGAGAAGGGGAGGTGGTTGAGGGAGGGGAGAGGGTTGAGAGAAGGAGAGGTGGTGGAGGGAGGGAGGGGAGAGGGGTGAGAGAAGGGGAGGTGGTGGAGGGAGGGGAGAGGGTTGAGAGAAGGGGAGGTGGTAGAGGGAGGGGAGAGGGTTGAGAGAAGGAGAGGTGGTGGAGGGAGGGAGGGGAGAGGGGTGAGAGAAGGAGAGGTGGTGGAGGGAGGGGAGAGGGGTGAGAGAACGAGAGGTGGTGGTGGGTGGGGAGAGGGGTGAGAGAAGGAGAGGTGGTGGAGGGAGGGGAGGGGGGTGAGAGAAGGAGAGGTGGTGGTGGGAGGGGAGAGGGGTGAGAGAAGGGGAGGTGGTGGAGGGAGGGGAGGGGGGGTGAGAGAAGGAGAGGTGGTGGTGGGAGGGGAGAGGGGTGAGAGAAGGGGAGGTGGTGGAGGGAGGGGAGAGGGGTGAGAGAAGGTGGTGGAGGGAGGGGAGAGGGGTGAGAGAAGGAGAGGTGGTGGAGGGAGGGGAGAGGGGTGAGAGAAGGAGAGGTGGTATGGGAGATGAGGTAGAGGAAGGAGAGAAGAAGAAGTAAGAGGAAAGAAGAAGGAAGGAGATAGAGGGAAGGGCAAGGTGAGGTAAACGAGAGAGGGAGAGAAAGGAGGGTGACCTGAGACGAAGAGAAAATAATAATAATAATAATAATAATAATAATAATAATGATAATAATAATAATGATAATAATAATAATGATAATAATAATAATAATAATAATAATGTGTGTGTGTGAGATGGGTCGAATCCCTCTTCCCTCCTCACCTCCCCTTCAATCCTCCCCAGTTTCCCTTCTACTTCCCTCCTTAATCTCCCCACCTCACCTCACCTTCCCTCTCCTTCCTCCTTCATCCATTCTCACTTCCCCTTCATCCCCTCCCACCTCCCCTTCATCCCCTCCCACCTCCCATGCTAGTCACCTGTGTGCCTGCCTGCCTGCCTGCCTCGCCTGCTGGCCTGGTTGCGCCGTCGCCACCTCCTTGCCTCGCCTCGCCTCAGTAATGTAGTCTAAGAATATTTTGCCGTAAAACCAGAATTTGATAGTGGGAATACATCATTATGAGTCATTTTTATGTCCCATGAAATAGGAAGCTTGGCAAAAATCAAACACTCGCCCCCCACCCCCCTCCCCCCCCTTAAAAACAATGAAACCTAAATGAGAAAATATTCATGACGTGGAGTCGAAATGTCTCCAGAAACACAGCGTCCGTTTCCCGCGGCCCATAAACCGACCAGAGTTACCCGGAAGAACAGCCTCCCCGGTCTTTAAACTCCTCTAGGAATGACAAATCGAGGCGCAAGCAAACCCGGGTATACTAACGGCGCTGTCGAAACCTGTGGAAGAGTGGCGGGAGGTGGGTGGTGGTGGTGGGTGGCGCGCCGAAGTCAGGGCGGTGGGCGGGGGTCGGGAGGCGGGGTATCTTATCGTGTAGCGCCAAGCCGTCTGTGATGGCCGCCACGGATGCAGAGTCACGTGCACCGCCCCGCCACGGGAAACACCACCATTTTTTACGAGTACGAAAATTTTGCTCAGCCCTTTTTTAAAACACATTTTCCTATCCCTCCCTTACCCCTTCCCCCCCTCTTCCTCCTTCCCCCTTCATCCCCCTCTACTACCACCCACCACAAGAAAATAATAAGATTGTGGTTGATGGTGGTGGTGGTGGTGGTTGAGAGGTTTGGTGTATGCTATAGGTGTGTTGAGAAGGGGTGAAGGATGTTGCATGGGGGGGGGGGGGGTGAACTAGGGAGTTGTTTGTGCGTGTGTACCTATAAGGGAGGGAGGGGGGGGAGGGGGTGGTAGGTGGGGGTTTAGTTGTGGTTGTTGGTTAATGGTTGTGGAGGTAATGTTTATTGATAGGTTAAAAAGTGGTGATTGACGGTACAGGTGTGTTAAGGTGAGGGAAAAGAGGGAAAGAGAGAGGGAGGGAGAGAGGGAATGGGAAGGTGGGGAGTTGTAAGAGGGAGTGGATGTGTGTATGTACGAAGGAGGGAGGGAGGGAAGGAGGGAGAGAGGGAGGGAGGGAGGAGGGTGGAGGGAGGGAGAGAGGGGGGAGGAGAGAGAGAAAAAAAGGGTGTTAGGAGAGGCACAGAGGGAGGGAGTCAGGGAAGGGGGATAAGGAAAGAAGGGAGATGAAAAAAGTATGTATGTATGTATGTATGTATGTAAGTATGTATGTATGTATGTATGTAACACAAATAAACGTACATATCTTTTTTCAGTCTTAATTCAAGGTGATAATATATAAAAGTTAATAGATAGATAGAGAGAGAAACAGAACGAGTGATAAACGAAGAGAAAGAGAGAGAATAAAGTGATAACCAAAGAGAAAGAAACAGGCAGAGAAAAGTGATAAAGATATAGAAAGAAATGAAAGGAGAAATTATTATTATTATTATTATTATTATTATTATTATTATTATTATTATTTATACTGTATAATGTATATATTTATACCAATAAGACACACTGTATATATATATACCTCTTGAGTGAGTCAATATACACCGTTATATTTCTGTTAACTGAAGCTTCTGTGTGTGTGAGACGATACAGTTTATACGCTATAGTACAGGAATTAGTACAGTACTTTAGTTTTAGTTAGATTAGTTGAGTACATGAGGTAAATCTACTTGGATATTATCATTGGCGTTAATTGACTAATTAGTTAACTCAAGATAATAGACAGAGATGATAAATTAGTTAGGTGAAAGTATTACAGTTAGAATTACTGTATTATTTGTTTGGATTAGTTAATTATACAGAATCATTACCTGGAGAATGATTATTAATTATTCTTATTTTCGAATGAGTACAGACTCGTAGAATAATTACTTAACATATCAACAAATTATGATGGCAAATTATCTAACACGTATCTAATAGAGGGATTACTATACTAATTAATTAACAACTATTACCACAAGACCTAGAATAATTAGCTTCAATATAAATAAAAAATTAGTTATGTGCTTTTATTTTACTATGTACAGTGTGACTAGTTTTCGGTGGGGGGGGGAGGGGGGAGGGGAGGGGGGGGGCGGAGGAAAGATGGCGTGAGGGGGGAGTGGTGTTGGCCAATCACAAGCGAGTACGTCACGCAACCCACACCCACCCACCCAACCACCAGCCGACCAACCACCCTACCTTCTTCACTACTACCGCCACCACCACCACCCAGCCACATACTGTCTGTGTGTGTGCGTGCGTGTGTTGTGCATGTGTGTGTGTATATGTGTGTACACCCTCAGTACTGCCCACGCCCCCACGCTTAGCACACCACCACACCCTCCTTCCTCCTCCTACTCCTCTAGCCCCCCATGGCCACCAATACACCACGCCCCCTGTTCACTATAACACCACACCCCCTGTTCACTATAACACCATGCCCCCGTCTTGTTCTTCATACACCACACCTTCTATTACAACTACGAAGCCACGCCCACCTGTTCACTATAACATCACGCCCCCTGTTCACTATAACACCACGCCCCCGTCTTGTTCTTCATACACCACACCTTCTATTACAACTACGAAGCCACGCCCACCTGTTCACTCTAAGACCACGCCCAGCTGTTCACTATAACACCACGCCTCCCTGTTCACTATAACACCACGCCTCCCTGTTCACTATAACACCACGCCCACCTGTTCACTCTAACACCACGCCCACCTGTTCACTACAGCACCACGGCCCCTGTTCACTATAACACCACGCCTCCCTGTTCACTATAACACCACGCCCACCTGTTCATTATAGCACCACGCCCACCTGTTCATTATAGCACCACGCCTCCCTGTTCACTATAACATCGCGCCCCCTGTTCACTATAACACCACGCCCCCTCACCATTCACTATCCCATTTCCTTAGCATCTTACACAACAATGCTAGAAATTAGACTAAGTGTGATAGGTTAGGTTAGGTTTTGTTAGGTTAGGTTAAGTTAGGTTAGGTTAGATCAGATTTGGTTGGTTAAGTTAGGTTAGGTTAGGTTAGCATTTTTCTTATTTTTTTCTCTATTTATCAGTTTTTTTATCCATAGTTCCGTTACTAACTCACTGATAACTTAACGACGAGGACGAATTGATGGATAATATTCAAAACTTGATCTTGTAATTGACAATAGTTTATTTAGCCCAAATAATGTCGATACAAAGTCAAGAACAAGGCGAACAGGGTGTCTCAGAAACAGTTATATACACACTGCCGTACACACTTCCCTGGAGATCATGTGAAAGTTTATTTAAGTCAACTTCCAATATTGTCCTCCTTACTTGTGGCTGTACGAGGTATCTTGCAAGTGAGGACAAGGAAGGCAATGTTGGTCTTGTAATACATTGTCCTCCTTACTTGTGGCTGTACGAGGTATCTTGCAAGTGAGGACAAGGAAGGCAATGTTGTTCTTGTAATACATTGTCCTCCTTACTTGTTGCTGTATGAGGTATCTTACAAGTGAGGACAAGGAAGGCAATGTTGGTCTTGTAATACATTGTCCTCCTTACTTGTTGCTGTATGACGTATCTTACAAGTGAGGACAAGGAAGGCAATGTTGTAATAAATGTTTTCACGCGCTGTTTATAAAAGTTTGTAAGGGAGTGTGTACATATTTTTCTGAGACACTGTGGTATTGACACGAGTGAGGGCTTTCAGGGTGTTTGTTTCAGAATTAGTGGGGTGTGGGTGTGGGCGGGGTTTAGGTAGGGTGTGTGGGTAGGGGGTGTGTTGGGGTGTGGGTAGGGTGTGTGGGTGGGGTGTGTTGGGGTGTGGGTAGGGTATGTGGGTGGGGTGTGGGTAGGGTGTGTGGTGTATGTTGTAGTATTGTACCCTATGTTGTGTTTGGTGTGTGGTGTATGTTGTAGTATTGTACCCTATGTTGTGTATGGTGTGTGGTGTATGTATGATGTATGTTCTGTAGTATATATGATGTACATTGTGTAGCATGTATTATGCACGTCGTATAATATGTACAATGTATATTATG
>CAUDMG010001560.1:592500-615000 GCA_958450375.1 Homarus gammarus | reverse complement strand
ATATATATATATATATATATATATATATATATATATATATATATATATATATATATATATATATATATATATTTTAACCCTTTGATTGCGTTGGTTTATCCCTTTGAGTACATGAGTTAGATATCTTAGCCACTTGAGTACGATCACTTTAACCCTTTGAGCACAGTAAATTAGTCAAATGAGTATGAAATCTTAACCGCTTATTCTGTTAGTTAATTGTACTCAAGGGGTTGTATTGTACTGAAGAAGTTATTGTACTCTTAACCAGCATGTACTTTCCTTTCTTACTGGCATTAGCCCACCCGGGCACAGGTCACTGACCCACATCGGTGCCTGGGGGGCGAAAATATACTACTACTACTACTACTTTTTTTTAACGTGGCCTCCAGCCTTCCCCAATAGCCACACCTTCGCCGCCATTTTATCGCCTTAAAATTAAATATCCCAATACATACTCGTAAGTAGCTACCCTAGCTGTGATGAGTTAGTTGAGCCGCAGATCTATGCGGCTTTCAGTGACTGTAGCCTCATAGTCAATATCTGCAGCTGTTGTCCGCTTTGGGGCCGATGCTCTCTGGGCTGCTGCTGCTTCTGTTCGGAGATCACCTCCGCGAGTCTGGCGTAGAAGCATCGTGCACTTGGTCCCATCCCACCAGAGGTTGTGAACACCAGATGAGTGAAGCTGCCTTGATCAACGTTCTGAATTCTCTGTCCGTATGCCCTTATCTTGACGTTCTCGTTCCTCCTGTGTGCAGCATCGAGAGCTAGGTTACGGTGACATGCGGCCATGGGATAAAAAATCCTGATGTCGAAGAAGGCTCGCTGTTCCCATGTCCAGAATCCTCGAGCACTGACGTCAACACGGGCTTCGTTAGATGTGTTTGAAGTCTTATGTTGGAAAATCTCACCGTCCAATGGAAGGAGGGTCGGTTCTACTCTGACACCACGACAGATTTCCTTCAACATATTTGCTGTGAGATCCCTTACTTCGTCATGCCTCATGCATATGAAGCCCCCTTTCTTGCACACCATGGCGTGATCTACATCATATGAAGAGCCACACACGCATTGGGAGGGCAAACCTTCTACTGGCTACTACTACTACTACTTTTTTCTTTTTTTTTAACGTGGCCTCCAGCCTCCCCCAATAGCCACACCTTCGCCACCATTTATTTACCTTGATATTAAATATCCTAATACATAAGAAGCTATCCTATCTGTGTTAAATTAGTTGAGCCGCAGATCTATGCGGCATTCAGTGACTGTAGCCTCATAGTCAATATCTGCAGCAGTTGTCGGAGTAGGGGCAGAAGCTCTCGTTCCCCTGAGGCAGAGCAAAGCCGACCGAAGGAGAGAGAAAGACAGTCGACATCTCATCCAGGCTGTAACATAACTTCTGTGCTGCTGCTTCTGTTCGGAGATCAACTCCGCGAGTCTGGCGTAGAAACATCTTGCACTTGGGCCCATCCCACCAGAGGTTGTGAACACTAGAGGAGTGAAGCTGCCTTGATCAACGTTTTGAATTCTCTCCCCATATGCCCTTCTCTTGTCGTTCTCGTTCCTCCTATGTGCAGCATCGAGAGCTAGGTTACGGTGACATGCGGCCATGGGATCAAATATCCTGATGTCGAAGAAAGCTCGCTGTCCCCGCGTCCAGAATCCTCGAGCACTGACGTCCACACGGGCTTCGTTAGATGTGTTTGAAGTCCTGTGTTGGAAGATCTCGCCATCCAATGGAAGGAGGGTCGGTTCTACCATGACGTCCCGGCAGATTTCCTTCAACATATTTGCTGTGAGATCCCTTACCTCGTCATGCCTCATGCATATGAAGCCCCCTTCTTGCACACCATGGGAGTGATCGATGTCATAGGAAGAGCCACACACGCATTGGGAGGGCAAACTTTCTACTGGCCAACCGTACCTTAGAGCAATGGCATCTGTAAATTCTTGTTTATTAAGACTGAAACCATTTGCCCTTATCGGTAACGTAGTTAACCAGTTCGAGGCGCCCACCTCCTGCGCTATAGCTACTTTTTTTTTCAAATTTTCTGGAACCTGCAGCAAATGTTGCTGCAACTTATCATTTTGGCAGTGCTGTCGATCGGTCGTAATGGACCTACGAATCTTATTTACTTCGCTGGTATCCACTTGCCCTTTTGCATTCTGGGCTAATAATAATAATAATAATAATAATAATAATAATAATAATAAATAAAGAACCGTAAATGAATACTGTAATGAAAAAAAAAAGATCAAGAGTGAGAAACGATATATGTACAGTCACTCAAAAAAGTTCGTGGGGGTCCTGTGTGTGTGTGGGCCAGTCCACTCCCCACCTCTTTCTGGACGGCGAGTCTGTGTATAGCGATGTGACAACGTGCACACGCACACACACGGCAGAAGTGTGTCTTTTATGTAATCAGGTCAGACAGGATTATGTTTGTCAATCAGTTATTATCGTTAGTCATAATCAGGTTACACCTTCAGTGTTGTATGATAAGATATGAAGGTTAGAGCCCCTTCGATATCTAAGCATTAATTATGCAGCAGAGACGACGGTAGTGCAGGTCGAGGTGCATTCTAATCCGTTCGAAAATTTGCTTCGTATCCACATGAATAATATTGTAAACCGTTAAGAGTTCAGCTCAGACACTATCTACCATTAACGAAGTATAATATGTCTTCTTCATATATTCCTCTGTATGTCCAACGCAAACCCATTCTGAATAATAGGTAATAAAACATTCGAAGTAGACGAAGACTCGAAACAATGAGCAGTGAAGCGGTTGGCCAACGTCGTAATGGAAGTCCCGAATCAAAGGCAACAGTCTACTGGAGGAAACACACCAAGCATGTGATAAACCCTTCATGTAATAACTAAAGGAAGTATTGAAGTAGGTCTATTGCCATATATTTGTAATGATATTATATGCCACCCCCCTCCTCCTCCACTCACCCTCTACGGTATTGCTTCGTCTTCACATATCGAAGCGTCTCAGGGTTCAGGTAACAGAGGCCTGTGGTCATATTGTCCATGACAATTTTAACCCTCATATGCTGTCACACAAATGTAAATGTGCAAACATTATATGACATAACACGATATTTGCATGGACAAATATTCCTGTCAAACAGGTCTTAATTGAACACACACAGTTCCAACAGTTTCACCGCGTATGTTCGTGTGTGCGTTGTCCCGTGCCCAGAGACCTGTCGTCCAGAAGGGGGTAGGGATGGGATTCACCCACACACACGGAGACCCCACGAATTTTCATGAATGACTGTATGTATGTTGTGTTGTCAAAGTAAGAGAAACAATTGAGACCCAGCAATTGTGTGTAAATGAGGCAGAAAGTCAGATCAGCAAGCTGGGACTTGGTCACAATTTTTGTGATGCCATATGGCAGCAGGGTCTACCATTAGACAACACATTATGCTGCTAATATCTTCCCAGGCGGTAGTACCTCCCTGTTTGGTAGCTGCCTGTTGCCATGTTTTTCTAATATTGACCCGCGAGTCTTGGCTGTCATATCTGTCTTCCGCACCCCCCCCCCCCACACACAAAAGGACGTTCTGTCATACACACACAGTCACAAGATTCTCTGTCATGAGTATATTGATTAACAGGAAGGTTTGCCATGCGCATAAATTCACAATATATCTCTGCCATGCGTAAAGTTCACAGAAAATCTTACCAACTATTACAAGACAAAATTAATCCTCGGAAGCAAAATCCGATACTTAACCCGAGTTCTTGCCGTAAATCAGAGGGTTCAGTTAGGTTCAATTAGGTTACGGTACGGGTGGATTCAGATTTGCTTTCGGGTCGGGTACTACTGAATCCCACCCCACCCCACCCAACCTCACCCCACCCAACCCCACCCAACCTCACCCCACCCAACCCCACCCCACCCAACCCCACCACACCACACCCAACCCCACCCCAACCTTCCTAAATTTATTATTATTATTATTATTTTATCATCTACTAGCCAGACGTTTCTATTACTTTACCCATTTTGTCCCGACCACAAATAAACACACACAGAGTAAAGTTTACCCTCACCTCACACCACACACACCCACACCTGCACACCCACACACACCCACACACCCACACACACACCCACACACCCACACACACCCACACCTACCCTGAACCACGTCATACTCCCCAAAAAACTCTACGACAAATACAAGGGAAAACGTACAACACTATTCACCACAAGGGAACAATTACCCTTTAAAACACTAAATATTTTCTACAGTTTTATTAGTGAAATTATTATTTATTTATTTTTATTGAGTTTGGGGTCAATTTTTAAGGTGCATAATTCTGTATTTTCTTTACGGGTCACTGTAATAATTTTATGGTATTTTGAAACTTTGGATAAATATTATATTGTCTATGTATTTTTATGTATTTTATGGGGCTGAAATATGTTGCTTGGTGCATTATTTTCTTTCACTGTTTCTATTCTAAAATATGACTTGGGAAAAAAATATAAATGATGGATTTTAAGTTATATATATATGAGACAAAAAGTGAGTATTTTTTATGATTTTTAATATTGTGATAAATTGACAAAGTAAAATTTATTGGTTTATCTGAATTTTTATTTTTTTTATATGTAATTTATTGATGTTAATTTATTTGTCCTCTTCTTCCTCCTTTCTTGTCGAGTAATTTTAGCGATGGATAAAAAGGACATACAATTTTTTTGTTTTTATTGTTGTTTTTATTATTATTGTTGTTATTGTTATTTATTATTATTGTTGTTGTTGTTATTGTTGTTTTTATTGTTCTTATTGTTGTTGTTTTTACCGTTACTTTTGTTGCTAACTATATTGTTGTTTTTAATTTTATTGCATTTGTTATTGTTGTAGTTATTATCATCATTATTATTATTATTATTATTATTATTATTATTATTATTGTTGTTGTTGTTGTTTGTTTGTTTTATGCACTTAAACTACAATGGTTATTAAACAATATTCAAAAGGTCTTATTTTTTTTAACACAACATTTACCAATTTAAGAATATACAATTTTTCCTTTGCTTCGGTTCAGAAAATATCTGACACTGAATAAACACCAAAGAAAGAATATATTTTAACCCTATTACATAACATTAACATAAAAATAAGAACAAATGAAAAACAAATGAATAAAATTCTATAATGGTTATATTCTTCATTTTATATATTTCATGTTTATCAGAGGTTAGGATAGGCTGGGCTGGGTTGGGATGGGTTGGGTTGGGTTGGGTTGGATTAGGTTAATTTGGTTAGGTTGTCAAAAATAAGAGCCACAACAGGAATATTACTACCGCTATAGTTACTACTCCTACTACTACTCCTACTACTACTACTACTACTACTCCTACTACTACTACTACTACTACGACAATAATAATAATAATAATAATAAAGTACCAATAAACAACAGACAAAATCACTGGTTTAATAAAAGAACAGTATGGATAAACTCACTATTTCATATGGGTAAAAATTGGTAGACATCTCTCTGTTAAATAAATATTATTGGTCGACATGACTTTAATTAATAAATATTATATGTGGGCGATACTTTAAAATAGAAATACTCACTGTAGATATTACTCAAATGTTTAAGTATTACGTGTTAATATCGGTTCGGTAAATAACAATCATAGGACAATAATAACTGAGACACTGTTAAAACGTTTTAATTCACTTTGAGGTTACTTAACAACAGTGATAGGTCAGTGAAGGAATGATTATACGTCTTGTGGCATTTATAGAGAGACTGACTGATTGACGTGGGAAATAAAGCCCCTTTGTTACTCCGTCAGTTTATCAGTCAGTCAGTTACTTAGAAAATAACAGCTCTGAGGTGATGAAAAACAGCTGTAAATTATTCACAGATTTGAGTAAGAAGTTTATATAAAAATAATAACAATAATGATAATGATATGTTTCAAAGCGATAACAATAATAATGATGGTACAAATAATAATAATAATAATAATAATAATAATAATAATAACGATGAAAACTTTAGTTGCAGATAGATAATAATTTATACAAAATACTAAATTAATAAAAATACAAATAACTGATGTTCAATAAAATAAATAATCAATTACAAACGATACACAAAAAACTAATAATTTCTAACACTGAAAAATTATCGTAAAACATAATCTATAATTTTAAAAGTAAGATAAAGTAATGTTGTACTGTATGTCTGTATGTCTGTTTGTCTGTATGTCTGTACTTCTCGTCAAGGCTTTATTATTATTATTATTATTATTATTATTATTATTATTATTATTATTATTATTATCTTTACGATGGCTCATGTTGGTCCGGACGATGAATGAGTAATATAAGTTTTCCTTCTGTCACTCACTGTCATTCATTCCCTCATTTAACTCCTTTAATTGATCTGTGTCTGTCTGTGTGTCTGTCTGTCTGTCTGTGTGTCGTCTGTCATCAATTTATTCCAAAGGTGAAAATTAATCGTGAGTAGATGATTATTATTTTTTTTTTACTTGGGTGTTGGTGAGGAGTCGTCGCCTACCCATACCTACCTCTTCCTCCTCCTCTTCCACCCCCTCCATCACCCCCTCCATCACCCCCTCCTCCAGTATCTCCTGCCGAAGTTATTGTTGGTAATCGACATTCGCAGCTGAGGAACACCCGAGTCGCTCTCTCATTATCTCGCCAGGATCAAGTATCGCGACGACCACCAAAATAAGGGAAAAAATAGTCATTTCTGTTTGTGTTTCTTTCAAGCGGGGATCAGGTGTCTCTTGTGTGGAGGAATATTTATTTTCGGGAGGGAGAGAGAGAGAGAGAGAGAGAGATGTTGGGGGTATCCGACGGCAAGAAGAAGAAGACTACCCCTCCTCCTCCTCCTTCTCCTTCTCATTCTCCTCGCCATTTGCATATTGTCTACCTCCCTCACCCCCCTCACCCCCCTCACCCCCCCTCACCTTACCTCCCTCACCACCCACCTTACCTCCCTCACCACCCCGCTTCCCTCACCTTACCTCCCTCACCACCCCACTTCCCTCACCTTACCTCCCTCACCCCCCTCACCCCCACCTTACCTCCCTCACCCCCCTCACCCCCCTCTCACCCCCCAACACATACACATATCACCAGGGGTTTTTTGTGGACAATATTATGAACGTTGACTATGTGGAAATAATTGTTTTTGCCTCCACTCTTGGGAAGTTGAGGTTTTATGTGTGTAGGTTAGGTTAGGTTAGGTTAGGTGAGGTGAGGTGAGGTTAGGTAAGGTAAGGTTAGGTTAGGTTAGGTGAGGTGAGGTGAGGTTAGGTTAGGTGACGGGGCATGTGTGTGTGTGTTCCTTGAATTGAGTACTTTGCTAATGGATATGTCTAAAATTTATATCTCTCTCTTACTAAAACTACTACTACTATTACTACTACTATTACTACTACTATCTACTACTACTACTACTACTACTAATAATAATAATAAACTTCACACAAGTAGCTTGTAATTATTCCCTCGTTCCCCCTACCCCAACCCCCCACTCTTTGCTCCCCGCTCCCCCCATCACCCGCTCCCCCATCACCCGCTCCCCCCATCCCCCACTCCCTCCACTCCTCCCCCCCAAAAAAACCCGACCCAAAAATAGCATTATACACTTAAGCTCTATATAAGATATTCATAAGACGTTACTTATATTATAGTTAATAACTTCCCTTCCCTCCCTCACCCTTCCCCTCCCTCACCCTTCCCCTCCCTTACCCTTCCTTCCCTCCCTCACTCTTTCCTTCCGTTCACCCTTACCTCCCTTACCCTTTCCTCCCTCCCTCCCTCCCTCTCGTACCTTTCCTTCCCTCACCCCTTCCTCCCTTCTCCCTCCTCTCTCCCTGACCCTTCCCCGACCCTAACCTCCCTGACCTATCCCTCCCTCACCTTTCCTCATTCACCCTCCCTCCCTAACCTCCCTGACCTATCCCTCCCTCACCTTTCCTCATTCACCCTCCCTCCCTAACCTCCCTGACCTATCCCTCCCTCACCCCCCACCCCCCGAGGCAAGCCTAAAGTGATATTGCAAAGAATCTCTTATAAGCTTAAGATCCTAAACTTTCCTCGAACTTTTGTAGCCAAGTTTTGACAGAAAACAGATACTCTTGTTTCACATGAGGTCTGCACGAGAGGTGAGGTGAGGGAGGTAACGAAGGAGGGAACAGAAGGAGGGGAGGGAGGGAATTCTTGTACGTTTGTGGGTGAGGTAACGCAGATTTCAAATACTTCTGGTGGGGAGGTCAAGATGGTAAGGGAGGTTGAGTCACGAATGAGGGAACATACTGCGTGGGCGGTAGGTACCGTCTTGAAGGGATGGGGGCTTTAACGCGGAGTTAACCGACGTCTGGGAGGGAGTTCGGTATGTGTTCTCGTCCTCAGGCGGTGTTTAGAAGTTACTGTTAGGTTATTTATTTCCCTCTATTTCCCATCCTTATTTTCTGTTCTTTCTTATTTGTCAGGCGTTTCTGGCGGTACCGCCTGGCGGGCCCGCAGGTAGGGCGGCTGCCGTTCTTTTCCGGCCTGGCGGGCGTTGCGGTCCGAGAGGGCGGTTCACTGAGGTTCGGGGTGCCGGAGGGTACTGGCTTGCAGGATGTCCCGCCGTTCGGGTCCCCTCCGGCGGTGGTACGGTCGTGCGGCCGCCTGGTCCGGGCGGGTGGTCTGTCCCGCGACGGCGGGCCCTCTCCTTCTTGGTGCGTCCGGGCCGGCTGTTCCTGTTACTTTTGTTTCTTTCCGCCGGCGGACCCTCCTGCCGTGGCGGTGCGGGACTTTCAGTTTCTTTGGGCTTCTATGTAGTGGGTGTTCCGGGCGGTTCCGGGGCGGGTTGCGTTCTGTCGTACCTTTTTCGTTCCTCTTTGGTTGGCCGTTTCCGGGGTCTTTCTGTTTGCTGTGCGTTCCGCTTTCTTGGGCCGTTCTATGCTGGTGTGCTTGTCCTGCGGTTCGTTCTTTCGTTTACCTTGCGTTCGGCGGCCGGGCCGTTGCGGCGGGCGGGGCGGTCGGCGGGCCGGGGCGGCCCTGGCGCGCGGCCGGTCCTCGGCCGGCACCTCGGTGGCGGGCGGTCTGGCTTCCCGGGCCGCGGCGGGCGGGCCCCCGCAGTCTCCGGCCCGGCCTCGGGCGCTCCCGCCGGAGGCCCCCGGCCGCCGGGCCTCCCGCCCGGCGGCTCTCCCGCGGTTCCCTGCTGGCTCCCGCGCCGCGCGCGCCGCTCCCTCCCCTGTCCGCCCTGGACCCCTTCGCGCCGCGGCCCCATAGAAAAGGGATAGAAGGAAGGAAGGAAGGAAGGAAGGAAGGAAGGAAGAAAACAGGATGAGGGAGAAGGAAGAAAAATACATGACACGATGCTTATGATTATTCATCTACACACTGACAACACCTGCCCACTGACAACACCTGCCCACTGACAACACCTGCCCTGTGACACACCTGCCCTCTGACCACAATTGCCCCGTGACAACAACTGCCCACTGACAACACCTGCCCCGTGACACACCTGCCCTCTGACAACAACTGCCCACTGACAACGTCTGCCCACTGACAACTCATGCCCACTGACAACTCATGTCCCGTAACAACACCTACCCTCTGACAACACCTGCCCTCTGACAACACCTGCCCCCAGACAACACCTGCCCATTGACAACACCTGCCCCCAGACAACACCTGCCCATTAACAACACCTGCCCCCTGACAACACCTGCCCATTAACAACACCTGCCCACGTTTTGTACATCACCACATTTGTTTGTATATTTGAAGGTGTTGTGTCGGGTCAGGTTAGGTCAAGTTAGGTTAGGTTAGGTCAGGTTAGGTCAGGTTAGGTCAGGTTAGGTAAATTGACCATTTCTCTGCACTGAATCTTGTTTATTTTACATTAAATATATACATACATACATACATACATACATACATACATAAATACATACATACATACAAAGGTCAACAGGCAGATAAATTGAAAGAGAGAGAGAGAGAGAGAGAGAGAGAGAGAGAGAGAGAGAGAGAGAGACCCCGCCTAATTAATATCATCAATACAGTAAGTCAATGAATTAACGTAAACCAGATAATGAAAATAATAAGTAGAGTTAAACAAAGAGACGAGAGCCAAGGGAGAGGATAATAAAGGAACGTGAAGAAGAAGGCGAGGCAGCGACCAAACACTCAGACAGACGGAAAACAAGTGAAAAACGGCAGGAACCATGGATGGATGTTGAGCGGCGGTGGCATGGTGGAGGAGAGGGCTGGAAAAATGGCGGCTCGGGCGAGATAAAGATCATAATCGAATCTAAATAACAACAACAACGCCGATAAAAAAGATTAGCGACTGTGTCATGGAGAAGCCGAGAGGTGGCGACAACGGGAGAGAGGGTGGCGGGGATAAATGAACAAGAGAGGCAGGGAAAACACGGCATCGGGGATTAATAACAGACGAAAGGGTAAAGGCCGAATTTAATCAAAGCAGCGGCGGTGTTCCCGAGTCAGAAGGGCAGGGCGGGTTGGGTGTCCCGGACAGCGCGCCACCACAACACCAGTGGCCGCCGGGCGAACTACACACGCCCTGCCTCGACTGGCCCGGGGGGAGGGAGGAGTGGTGGGGAGTGGGGTAGGACGTGGAAGAGGAGGAGGAGGAGGAGGAGGCCAAGCTGTGGAAAGTTCTGGTGTTGGGGGTAGTGGTGGGGGCATTCACGGCCCTACATTTCTTTCGCCACGTTCATAAAAATGTCGTGTATATCTCTCAGTGCTTGTGGGAGAGTGTGCTTTATTTTCCCCCACCCCAGAAAAATCCCCCTTGGATCCCCCCCCCCCCCCCACCTGCCATCCTCCCTCGAGGGGTTTCCAGGCTTTTATAGTAAACATGTGGACGGCTGTTGTTGAGTGACGTGTGGAGGAAGATTATCACCGCTGGAAACAAAATCTATTACGCCTGGAAGCGAGGATTCCAGAATTGTACCCACTCTCTTTTTTCTTCGTTTTGAGGAGTTAAGCGCTCTCAGGTGTTGTGGTAAAGGCTCTTTGGTTACCTGGAAGAATAAGACAACCTCAAGATCGCTCTACCTGGCAGCCCACTTCTCCATCACTCCCTCAACAAACAAATTTATTGTGACGATTTTTTATTTTATTGGAAATCTCTTGAAGTGAACAGCGTCTACTTGATACACCTAGTGAAAATTACACCCCGGAAAATGTTACCCTCGTGTCACCACACACACACACACACGTCATCACTCGGGGTCTCGTGCCAGTATGTATGTCATCACTGCATCTGTGTCCACTATCTGTGCTATTTCAACTATCCATCTAAAATCACCATACTGTAATCTCACCCTCACTGATATCACCATAACACCTTAGTACACTTCACCAGCAAAACAAACCCACGTCTGTTTGCACCAAGTTCACCATACACAACATCTACTGGGGAGGATATGTCACCATTGACTTGATAAACGAATTACCTAATTGTAGAAAGAATATCACCATTATGTCACCTATGGTTCATCATCTCACCATCAGTAATCACGTGCCTAGTGAAACTCTACACTTCACCATTGCCATAGGTTCACCATTTTTGAAACCCAATGATCAAACGCTAAACTTACTCTTTGTACACTTTTCACCATTATTACAAATTCAACATAGTGTTTCATCCCGGTCACCATCACACTAAGGTCACCATCACACTAAGGTCACCATCACCACCGTCCCATCAGCTAAACGTGCTCACCATTCCTGAAGACTGTTAAGATAGTATAGTGTTTGACTTATGGTGATACACAATTGTGACTCACAGACAACAAACACCTTCACAAACTACACATACAACATACACAAATAATTCACAGCGTCTGTATATGTCACACAAACAAGAACCAATTCACAGACAACAGATAGAATAAACAAACGACTACTACACATACATTATATATATCACAATTCAGAAAAAAAACACAATATATATTCAACACACTACCAACAGATCCAGTTAAAACACACACACACACACACACACACAAACAATACAATACCACAAGGATACAACAACGATTTATCACAACAGACGCCATACAGTATACCCCGCCACCCCCCCCCCCAAAAAAAAAAAATACTACGGTACCTGCCTCTCACTTAATTACAGGTGTTGACAGGTGTTGACAGGTGTTGAGGATACGTATGGACACCACCAGCAGTATAGCACCACCTCACCCTCGACTCCCATCCATACCTCCCCCTTGTGTTTTTCGAGGAGCACCACACGACTTAGGAAACCATCTCGCCCTCGAACCCCATCTACACCTATCTCTCCCTTGTGCCTTTCGAGGAGCACCACACGAGCCTATGACGAGTGAGGGACGGCCGACTACTGACGGGGGGAAACGGGGTGAACCTGTAGACCGGTTACTTGCCTGTGTTTAATATTAGTGGTCTTTGAAACGAATGAGGGATGGCGATTAGAGTGATAAAAGGTAGATGGTTAAGAATGTGGTTTGTAAAAGGGTGGAATAAGACAAGGATGATGATGGAATACATAGGAAGAGAATATGAAGATGAAGGCGTGAATTTCTTAATCCTTTTTCGTGTTTTTTTTTATTAGGAAATTTTGTGTTTTTCTGTGAATCTAAATTTAACGATTTATTTTTATTATTTTTGTTTGTTTTTATGTTAATTCATTTGTTGTTTTTGCTCGTTTATTTTTCATTTTTGTTAATGAAGCAACTTGTATATTTGTATATATTTTTGTTTTTGTTTTTGTATTTGCTAATTTATTCATTTGTTTATTATTATTATTATTATTATTATTATTATTATTATTATTATTATTATCAACAGTGTTATTAGTAGTATCATAAATATTTAGTGCTATTCTTTTCAAGTTCTCATATTATTTACAACAATAAAATATAAATTACTTTTTGATATGTATATATTTTCATTACAGTAACTTTTAACACTTAACACTTAACACACTTAACACTTAATGCGTTTTGAAGATCATAATCCAGTCTGTGTTTCACTGGATAATGAAATTCACCTTTAATAATTCCAAGTAAAATTTCGTTCATTCTCTGATGATTTGAACCGTCGATGTTGATGTTATAATGTTTTACTTCGCTTCAATAACTAGGTCTCTGATGTTGATGTTATAATGTTTTACTTCGCTTCAATAACTAGGTCTCTGATGTTGATGTTATAATGTTTTACTTCGCTTCAATAACTAAGCCTGTGATGTTGATGTTGTGATGTATTACTGCTCTTCAATAACTAGGTCTCTGATGTTCTTAAGAAAATTGAACGTTTTCTTTCATTAATATGTATTGTTTTTCATAACAATTTATATGATAATTTTTAAAGATTTTTGTATTTTGGTGTATGTATATTTTTTCTATGGAATTAATATTTTAGAGTTTATGGAGAATTGTATTATTATTATTATTATTATTATTATTATTGTTATTATTATTATTATTTGTAGTAGTAGTAGTATAGTTTTAACTGCATAATCTATTTCGTGTCAATAAAACTCTCTATATACAAATCAATTTCTCTATGAAATTTTAATTTATCTACACTTGCATAATTAGATATATTTCAATAAAATTTTGTATTCCTGCTGGCCAAAGATGCGACTAATTTATATCGATAAATTTTGAAGAATTTATTTTCAACTGAATTTTGTCTTAGATAAATTTTATCAGTTAATTTAAGGTTACCAACTAACCCATGTTCACAACTAATGTACGCTTGATGTAATAAGCATTTAACTTTAATTATATATTACAGAAACATTTATTTTCATGTTATTTCTAAATTCACAAATAAAATTAACATTCAATAAAACAATGCCATAAGGGACACATAAATATTTAATGGTTGAGTGTTGTCAAGTGTTCGGGGAATTTTGAGTTATTTATATATATAGAAACTAATGTATATAATTTGGATAGGGAGGAAAAAAAATCAAATGTCTATTATTCTCATGTGTAATAGATCTAAGATGAAGTAAGTTTAAATTTAAGTAAGGTTAGGTTTGGTAAGGTTAGATTAGGTTAAATTAGGTTAAGCAAGTTTAGATTAGGATAGGCTAAGCGACTTTTAGTTAGATTAAAATAAGAGAAATAAATTAGGTATCTAGAATTAAGTAACATTAAAATATACTAGAATAAACGAACCAAAAAACTTTATACAGTATTAAATTTTTTTTCTCGAATGGATAAATAAATATGCAATTACCATCCTAACTCCCATAGGACAATATATGCACACTGTACACGCTGGACCAGCTTATGTAACAGCGCTTAAAGTCGGCAGGGAGGAGGAAGGGCCGACCAATGACGGTGTTCTTCTATGGTAATGATTTTTTTGTTTATATTGAATTTAATTATATTGTTTATTGTTTACGTATATTTTCATGAATGTTTGTGGATTTTTATTGATATTTTATTACGTCAGAAAATCGAATGGGATGGTAAGTAGTGTTGAATCATGCTACTGGTGGACGAACTTCCTTCCTTCCTTCCCTACTTCAGTCCTTACTCCCTTCCTTTTCCTTTCTCTTCTTTAATATCATCTCCTCTTCTTTCCCGCTCTCTATCATCTCTCTTCCCCTTCCCCCTCCTCCTCCCAATACTAATAATAATAATAATAACCACAGTAATAACAACAAATTCGTCAAAAAAAAAAATATCACCACCTTACAATATAAACTAAAGGGTATATATGATCCTAACTACATCAAAATCATGTATATATACCATTAAGAATATTATGGTATAGGACTCTTTGGATTCTATAGTCACGTTATTCTGTACACATACTTGTATATACCTGACACTCACAAACAGTTGGTATATATGTGTCTTGGATGATATAAGGCGACAGGGACACTTGGTATATATATATATGGCTCTCTCACAGCCTTGGTTTATTTGATGAAGAATATAGGAACTAAAAGATTCTGAGCATATATAGAAGTGCTGGTATATACTGGACATATATAGTATACTATACTTTTGACATATATGTACTTGAGGTATATATTTGATGCACTGATGAAAGTTTCTACAGATGTGTTAAGGCAAGTAAGATTATATCGAGTATACGTGAGCATATATGATGGATATACCTTTCCTATTTGTGAATAAGATATACCAGAACAGATATATATACTCTCGTCTGTATGTATATATATATCCTCTGGGTGAATATATATGTGGTTTGATATTTATTGTCTGTCTGTCTGTCTGTCTGTCTCACACACACACACACACCCCTACTGACCGAGTTCTGGACAAGACTAACAAACCATCGGCGCTAATCAAACCTAATCTAACCAAGACGGATTTAGACATAAACAAATATTCTTAGGTCTTAAAAGTCTTGTTTGTGGTCTTAGTGTACAAGCTAAGACTACATAGAGAGACATTTAAATACCCTGACTGATGAACCAATCGAGTCACAGGATAAAAACAGCGCCATGTTTGTTTTGGTTCTTCAGTCGTTGTGTTGTTGATTATTTCCCCTTTTATCACTTTATTGTTTATTTTCTCTTTTGTTTTATGTTTTTGTTTGTTTATTTTGTCTTATTATTTTGGTTTGTGTTTTATTTGTTTTGAATTTAATGTATTTTTGGGGATAATTAATTTTTCTTAGTAGTTAGCGATTGAAAATAGAGCGATTGTAAAGAGTTAACGATTGCAAGTAAGACGATATATAAATAGTTAATGATAAAATAAAGGAAGGGAAGAAGGAGAGATAAAACAATTAAAACAAAAGAATAACAAACATAAGAACAATAAAAGCAACAAACACAGATATACAGGTAATGTTTTTTTTTTTCAAATAAGAATAAAAATACTATAGGTCAAACAGGTGAAAAAAAAATATATTGAAAAGAATGAAAGTTTATAAAAAAAATCACAATAACAACGACCATAATGAGATGAAGGAAATAATTCAAAGTTTAAAAGCAAAATTTCTTTCATAAATTGATGTCTTGAAATCATTTATGAGTATTAGTTTAGTGATAATGAGAAGAAAGAATTTATTTAAAGTGAAAGAATTATTTAAAAATATAAATCAATTAAAAGAAAGACAAGGATACGTTAGAAAGTCCTTATTAAAAGTTATATTAAAGAAGAGATACATTTAGAGATTAGAAAGTATACCTGATGACCATATAAAAGAAAGTAGTAAAAATATGAATAACAAAATATAACTGGAATATTTAGCAAAGATAAATAACAAATATATATTAGAAAGTAGTGACCCAAATGGTTAAAGGAGGTAAAGGTATGAATATAAATAAATTAGAAAGTATAAGTAAAAGTAAAAGTAAAAGTTATTAAAGAGAGCATGACAGTCATAAAAAAATGAAAATATAACTTAAAATATTTACCGGAGTGAAAAATAAATGAAGCATAAAATATATAAAGGGAATCAGGAATAACAAATAGAAAGTAAAAATAGAAAGTTCAGTGAGAGAAAACACTATAAATAGACTCAGAAATACAAATAGAAAGTATTACCAGAATGGATTAATAATTTGAGTGAAAGGAAAGGAAAATAGAAAGTACGACTAGGTATATTTGATAAAATGAGAATACACGAATAGAAAGTTCAAGGTATTCGTGGTATGTTTTCTAATAAAGCGAAACTAAGAAATAGAAATTAGAAAGCATTGCTGGGAGAGCTTAAAAAGATGAAAGGTGAAAACATGAATAGAGAATGAGAAAGTATGATTGAAGAGTTTAATAAAAGAAAGTACAAACTCACAACAATTTATATAGAAAGAGAGAGAAAGAGAGAGACAGAGTAAACTTGAACTAGAATGTTTAATAAAAGAAAGAGAAAAATATTCAATAGAAAGTACAATTAGAAAGTTTGAAAAAAGAAAGATGGGAATAGAACCAAGAAAGTATGAATAAAGATGGAAATAACGTGAAAGTGTAATAATGTACAGGGTGTCTCATAGGCCGTGCACCATAATGTACAGGTTCTCATAGGCCGTGCACCATAATGTACAGGTTCTCATAGGCCGTGCACCATAATGTACAGGGTGTCTCATAGGCCGTGCACCATAATGTACAGGTTCTCATAGGCCGTGCACCATAATGTACAGGTTCTCATAGGCCGTGCACCATAATGTACAGGGTGTCTCATAGGCCGTGCACCATAATGTGCAGGTTCTCATAGGCCGTGCACCATAATGTACAGGGTGTCTCATAGGCTGTGCACCATAATGTACAGGTTCTCATAGGCCGTGCACCATAATGTACAGGTTCTCATAGGCCGTGCACCATAATGTACAGGGTGTCTCATAGGCCGTGCACCATAATGTGCAGGTTCTCATAGGCCGTGCACCATAATGTACAGGTTCTCATAGGCCGTGCACCATAATGTACAGGGTGTCTCATAGGCCGTGCACCATAATGTACAGGTTCTCATAGGCCGTGCACCATAATGTACAGGTTCTCATAGGCCGTGCACCATAATGTACAGGGTGTCTCATAGGCCGTGCACCATAATGTGCAGGTTCTCATAGGCCGTGCACCATAATGTACAGGGTGTCTCATAGGCCGTGCACCATAATGTACAGGGTGTCTTATAGGCCGTGCACCATAATGTACAGGTTCTCATAGGCCGTGCACCATAATGTAAAGCGTGTCTCATAGGCCGTGCACCATAATGTACAGGGTGTCTCATAGGCCGTGCACCATAATGTACAGGGTGTCTCATAGGCCGTGTACCATAATGTACAGGGTGTCTCATAGGCCGTGCACCATAATGTACAGAGTGTCTCATAGGCCGTGCACCATAATGTTGTACAGGGTGTCTCATAGGCCGTGCACCATAATGTAAAGCGTGTCTCATAGGCCGTGCACCATAATGTACAGGGTGTCTCATAGGCCGTGCACCATAATGTACAGGGTGTCTCATAGGCCGTGCACCATAATGTACAGGGTGTCTCATAGGCTGTGTACCATAATGCACAGGGTGTCTCATAGGCCGTGCACCATAATGTACAGGGTGTCTCATAGGCCGTGCACCATAATGTACAGGGTGTCTCATAGGCCGTGCACCATAATGTACAGGGTGTCTCATAATGCCGTGCACCATAAGGGTGTTTCCTCTCTCTCTCTCTCTCTCTCTCTCTCTCTCTCTCTCTCTCTCCCCTCCTCCCTGTTTCAATCTCCTTCCTTCTTTCCTTCCTTCCTTCCTTTATTTCTTCCTTCTCCTTAAAATTCACCTTTCCTTACATATCCCTCCTACGTTCTCTCTTCCCCCCTCTCTCTTCTCAACTCATTTCCCTTCTCTCTTCATTTACTTCCTTCCTTTCTTTCCCCTTCTTTCATATCAGTCCTTCTACCTCCTACCACCCTACCATCTCTCTCCTTCTTCTCTCTCTCTCCTAACCTTTCCTTCCTTCCTTCCTTCCTCCCTTTTTTCCATCCTCCCTTTCTTCCTTCTTTCTTTTTTCCCATTCTCTCTTTACTTCCTTCCTTCCTTTCTTTCCCCTCCCTATCATCTCTCTCCCTCTTCTTTTCCCCTCCTAAGCTTTCATCCTTCCTTCCTTCCTTCCTTCCTTCCTTCCTGCATAACAGTCCCCTTTCTCACCCCCCTCCTCACCATCTCTCTCCCTTCCCCCCTCCTATCCTTACACTCTTCCATTCCCTTTCTCTTTCTCTCTCTCCTATCGTTCTTAATTTCCCCTTCTCTCTCTATCTCCTATTCTTCTTATCCTCCTTCCCTTTCCTTCTTCTTTAAAATTCTCCGCCGCCCCTTCCATCCCTTCACGCAATAAGTCAGAATTATCATACGCGTGTGATATAATTTGCAGGAATCAAGATTTATCAGCAAGAAGCAAGTAATGTTAGCCTCTAGTATCTTAGGTTGGAGTATAACAGAGCTACTTTCGTCTCTAAGGGTAGATGGGGGGGGGGAGGGGGTGAGGGAAGCATTTTAAGGAGGGGGAGGAAGAGGGGTAGGAAAGGGTGGGATGGTGGATAAAGGGTGAAGGAAGGAATGTGTAGAGGGGTGAGGGGGTAGGAGGGGAGGGATAATGAGGAAGGGGGGAGGTAGAAGAACAGAAAGGGGACAGAGAGAGGGAGTGAGAGGAAAGTAAGGAAGATGAGTGAGGGAGGAGATGGGGGAGAAGAGGGAGGGAGAGAGGAAGAAGAGGGAGGGAGGGAGGAAGAAGAAGAAGGAAGGGAGTGAGAAGAGAGAGAGAGAGAGAGAGGGGGGGGGGGCAGGGAAGGGAGAGAGGGAAGGAGGTATTAATTCTTCCATCTGTCTCTCCATATTTCTGTCTCTTACTCTAAAATTTTATGTTTTTTTAACCCCTCTGTCTCTCCCTCCCCGTTTGTCTGTTTCTCTGTTTGTTTGAATATCTCCCTGTCTGTCTTTTTATTGGTTTATCTGTTCATCTGCCTTGCTTCTCTCTGTCACTTTCTTCTCTCTGATTCTCTCTGTTTTTCTCTTTCTCTCCATTTTCTTTCTCATTCTGTCTTCTTTTTTTTTTGGTGTGTGTCTGTGTGTGTGTGTGTGTGTGTGTGTGTGTGTGTGTGTGTAAGTGGAATACTCTGTGTCATGTTAACTTTGAATTGTTAAACTGACCCTCTAAACACGCACACACACACACACATATATACACACACACACATATATACACACACATATATACACACACACATACACACACACACACACACACACACACACACATACACACACACACACAAACAATAAATACATCACACACAAACAACAATAAATACATCACACACAAACAATAAATACATCACACACAAACAATAAATACATCACACACAAACAATAAATACATCACACACACACAAACAATAAATACATCACACACAAACAATAAATACATCACACAAACAATAAATACATCACACACACACAAACAATAAATACATCACACACACAAACAATAAATACATCACACACAAACAATAAATACATCACAAACACAAACAATAAATACATCACACACAAACAATAAATACATCACACACAAACAATAAATACATCACACACAAACAATAAATACATCACACACACAAACAATAAATACATCACACACACAAACAATAAATACATCACACACACAAACAATAAATACATCACACACACACAAACAATAAATACATCACACACACAAACAATAAATACATCACACACACAAACAATAAATACATCACACACAAACAATAAATACATCACACACAAACAATAAATACATCACACACACAAACAATAAATACATCACACACAAACAATAAATACATCACACACAAACAATAAATACATCACACACAAACAATAAATACATCACACACACAAACAATAAATACATCACACACAAACAATAAATACATCACACACAAACAATAAATACATCACACACAAACAATAAATACATCACAAACACAAACAATAAATACATCACACACAAACAATAAATACATCACACACAAACAATAAATACATCACACACAAACAATAAATACATCACACACAAACAATAAATACATCACACACAAACAATAAATACATCACACACACACAGACAATAAATACATCACAAACAAACAATAAATACATCACACACAAACAATAAATACATCACAAACAAACATTAAATACATCACAAACAAACAATAAATACATCACACAAACAATAAATACATCACACACAAACAATAAATACATCACACACAAACAATAAATACATCACACACAAACAATAAATACATCACACACAAACAATAAATACATCACAAACAAACAATAAATACATCACACACACAAACAATAAATACATCACACACAAACAATAAATACATCACACACAAACAATAAATACATCACACACAAACAATAAATACATCACACACAAACAATAAATACATCACAAACAAACAATAAATACATCACACACACAAACAATAAATACATCACACACACAAACAATAAATACATCACACACAAACAATAAATACATCACACACAAACAATAAATACATCACACACAAACAATAAATACATCACAAACAAACAATAAATACATCACACGCAAACAAATACTAAACAACAAAACAAGATAACTATCCCATTATAATAACACAATTACAGGTACCACAGGTGGAGGGCAGTAATGAGGAATATTTTACCTTCCACAGTACACGTATTAATTATCAACAATGACAATATATATTACATTCATCATCAATTACTAGTTATCAAAACGTAGATAAAACAATATTAGTGTCAATCAATCACTGGGAGGTAAAATTGTTCTCGTATTTGGTCTCGTCACGTTTAAAAGTTTTATTTACATATGGTAATACTGATAAAAATGTCTACAGGTACAGGTGTAAGGTGTGGTTAGTGAGGGGAGGTGGTGTATGGTGTGGTTAGTGAGGGGAGGTGGTGTGAGGTGTGGTTAGTGAGGGGAGGTGGTGTAAGGTGTGGTTAGTGAGGGGAGGTGGTGTAAGGTGTGGTTAGTGAGGGGAGGTGGTGTAAGGTGTGGTTAGTGAGGGGAGGTGGTGTATGGTGTGGTTAGTGAGGGGAGGTGGTGTAAGGTGTGGTTAGTGAGGGGAGGTGGTGTAAGGTGTGGTTAGTGAGGGGAGGTGGTGTAAGGTGTGGTTAGTGAGGGGAGGTGGTGTGAGGTGTGGTTAGTGAGGGGAGGTGGTGTGAGGTGTGGTTAGTGAGGGGAGGTGGTGTATGGTGTGGTTAGTGAGGGCCAGTGGTGTATGGTGTGGTTAGTGAGGGAAGGTGGTGTATGGGTGTGGTTAGTGAGGGGAGGTGGTGTAAGGTGTGGTTAGTGAGGGGAGGTGGTGTAAGGTGTGGTTAGTGAGGGGAGGTGGTGTAAGGTGTGGCTAGTGAGGGGAGGTGGTGTATGGTGTGGTTAGTGAGGGGAGGTGGTGTATGGTGTGGTTAGTGAGGGGAGGTGGTGTATGGGTGTGGTTAGTGAGGGGAGGTGGTGTAAGGTGTGGTTAGTGAGGGGAGGTGGTGTAAGGTGTGGTTAGTGAGGGGAGGTGGTGTATGGTGTGGTTAGTGAGGGGAGGTGGTGTAAGGTGTGGTTAGTGAGGGGAGGGGGTGTATGGTGTGGTTAGTGAGGGAAGGTGGTGTATGGTGTGGTTAGTGAGGGCCAGTGGTGTATGGTGTGGTTAGTGAGGGGAGGTGGTGTAAGGTGTGGTTAGTGAGGGGAGGTGGTGTAAGGTGTGGTTAGTGAGGGGAGGTGGTGTATGGTGTGGTTAGTGAGGGCAGGTGGTGTAAGGTGTGGTTAGTGAGGGCAGGTGGTGTAAGGTGTGATTATCAAGGACAGGTTGAGGTGATTATCAAGTACAGGTGGTTTAATTAACGACAGGTGGTTTAATTAATAAGGACAGGTACTGTAATTTTCATGTAATAACAAGGTATTTCTCATTCCTTTAA
>CAUDMG010001560.1:580000-587500 GCA_958450375.1 Homarus gammarus | reverse complement strand
CGTTTTGGAAAGGTTACTTATGACAACAACAACAACAACAACAACAGCAACAACAACAACAACAATAACTGCAATAACAACCCAAAGAAACTATTTCCACAGCATTAACAATCAACAACAAAAGAACAATTAAGCTTAACAACGACAACAGCCCTAATAACATTCACAACAAATACCAATAACCATCACAACAATCACAACAACTACAAAGACAGTAACAATCACAAAAACAAAACATTCACAACCACTTCAACAACCAAAACAAAATCAATCACATCCACCACAACAACCATAAAAAAATCACCAACCACAACTACGATCATCACAACTACCACAACTACAACTATTAGAAAATCCCAACCATACACTACTAACCAGTCACCCCCACCCCACCTCCACCTACAACCACCCCCCCTACCCCCTACCCCTTAACCCCCACCCTCACCCCCAACTCCCCCCCTCCTCCCCACCCCCCCCCCCCCTACACTCACCAAATCCAGCAAGGAAAATACAAGATCAAAGGAGAACACACGGGGAGAATAACAAGAGGAAGAAGAGAGAAAGAGAGAGAGAGAGAGAGAGAACACACACACACACACACACACACAGACGGAGGGCCTAAGTTAACATGAGAGAGAGGCGGGAGTTTCAACCATGCGTGCTGGTGGGTGATCCATCATCGCTGGCCTGGGCATGACAAGAGTAATCCGCGGAGTAATCTTTTCCATTCTGTCTTTAATAGGTAAGGGAGTATGCCCTGGAGGAGGTGGGGGGGGGAGGGAGGAAGGGGGGAAGGAGGGAGGGGATATGTTCTATCTCTCTCTCTCTCTCTCTCTCTCTCTCTCTCTCTCTCTCTCTTACAAATGTTCGTACGTAAAATTATTCCCCTTTCTAACAATTGCTACCTCTCTCCCTCCCTCTCTCTCTCTCTCTCCCTCTCCCTCCCTCTCTCTCTCCCTCTCACCCCCCCCCCCCGAAGTCTTTAACGAAGAGATATGGGGCCGAAATCTTTCTTTAACTGGCCCAGGTCACTTAAGCGTCCCACACGACTTTCTTGGGGGTGAATTGTCGTTTCGTGTTAGCTAGTGGGAATTGTCGTCGGCGTTGTCTTGAATTGAATATAACTGAGATTAGCTTCAGTCGTAAGTTAGATGTCAGTTAACTACCAACACCTCAATAACAACTACAACCATTTATGTGCCTATTACGACGTCAACTAATAACCCGTCAATAACAACCAACTATAGCTACAACCATTTATGTGGCCATTACGACAACAACGATCAAATTCCTCATAACAGCTACTACCACAACCATTTTTCTGACCATTACAACACCAACGAAAAAAAATCTCAATAACAACCACAACTATAACCATTACCTTAACCATAACATGACTTCAAAAAACATTAATAACAACCACAACCATCAACAACAACCACAATCATCAACAACAACAAACACAACACAACACAACACAACCTCAATAAAAACTACAGCCATCACAACAACCACCACCACCACCACAACAACAACCACAATAACAACAACACTCACAATCATAACCACCACAACAATCACAACAAAAAACACCACTGGCAACCACAACCTCAACCATCATTGTTCTCCTTACAACAACCACAACAACCACAACTTCAATAACAATCACAACCACAATCATTCCTGCAATCAACACAGAAACCACACCGCTTAAAGTGAGGAGTAGGTGTGGTGGGGGGGCGTGGGGAGGTATGGAAGGCGTGTGGGAGACGTGTGGAGGTATGGAAGGCGTGTGGGAGGCGTGTGGAGGTATGGAAGGCGTGTGGGAGGCGTGTGGAGGTATGGAAGGCCTGTGGGAGGCGTGTGGAGGTATGGAAGGCGTGTGGGAGGCGTGTGGAGGTATGGAAGGCGTGTGGGAGGCGTGTGGAGGTATGGAAGGCGTGTGGGAGGCGTGTAGGGGCATGTATGGGGAGACGTGTGGTGGTAGGTGTATGAGAGAAAGATTTAACTTATCTATCTTTTCTTGAGAGAGAGAGAGAGAGAGAGAGAGAGAGAGAGAGAGAGAGAGAGAGAGAGACCTCCTGATGGGATTGTCTGGCCACACTACACCCATCAATCAAAGTATTAATCATGGTGAATTACCTTTTAAAATGGAATTGTGTGTCCGAATATTTCATTGCGTTTGTGGAGGGGAAGAGGAGGAGGAGGAGGGGGGGTAGGAGGGAAGAAGGAGGAGGAAAAGGGAGTGTTGAAGGTGAGGAGGGGATGGTAGGGAGGAGGAGGAGGAGGAGGGAGTGGTAATGGGGAGGAGGGGTGGTAAGGAAGAAGAAGGGGAGGGGGTGATAAAGAGGAAGAGGAGAAGGGGTAGTGGTAAGGAGGTTTGGAGATGTGGGGGAGTTAAATGCATGGGGGTGGGGAGGAAGGGAGGGGTGGGGAGGGAGGGAAAGGGGTGAGCCTTTCATTAGAGGTGGAGAGGCAGGGTAGAGGTGGTGGGGTAGACTGGTCAACACAACTCTATCACCATCTTTACACCACCAACAACAACAACAACGACAACAACAACAACAACAACAACACAACAACAACAACAACAGCAACAACAACAACAACAACAACAACAACAACAACAACAACAACAACAACAACAACAACACCACACCATAACAACAACACCATCAACAACAACACAACAACAACAACAACAACACCATCAACAACAACAATAACAACAACAGCAACAACAAGAATTATCTACCAACACCAACAACAACAGCAACAACAAGAACACTCCCCACCACCAACAACAACACCATCAACAACAACAGCAACAACAACAACACCATCAACAACAACAATAACAACGACAACAACAATAACAACACCACCACAACAACAACAACACCACAACAACAACACAACAACAACACCACACACCAACAACACCAACAACAACAACACCACACACCAACAACAACACACACCACAACAACACAACACACACAACAACACAACACCACAACAACACACAACAACACAACACACAACACCACCAACACACCACACAACAACAACAAAACAACACACCATCAACAACACACAAACAACACCACACACAACACACAACACACAACACACCACAACACACAACAACAACACCACATCAACAACAACAACAACAACAACAACAATCACCACACACACCACAACACACAACCACACAACACCACAACAACACAACAACACCACCACATCAACACCACAAACAACACCACACCAACAACAACAACACAACAACAACACCACACCACAACAACAACACCACACAACACAACAACACACCACAACAACACACAAAAACAACAAAACTCCCACCACCACCACCACCACACACAACAACAACAACACACACACACACACCAACAACAACAACAACACACACAACAACAACACAACAACACCACAACACAACAACACACAACAAACCACCACCACACACACCAACAACACCACAACAACAACAACACAACAACAAGAACTCACCACACACCACAACCCACACAACAACAACAACACAACACCACACACAACAACAAACAACACCACCATCAACAACACAACAACACAAACCCCACCACACCAACAACAACAACACACAACAACAACAACAGCAACAACAACACACCACACACCACACACAACACAACAACACCACACACACAACAACACACAACAACACACCACAACACACACCACAACAACCACAAACACACAACACACAACAACAACACCACACCACCAACACACAACAACAACAACACACACACAACACAACAACAACAACTCCACACCACCACACCATGTCACCACAACAACAACACAACAACAACAAACAACACCACCACAACAACAACACAACACAACAACACCACACAACACCACACAACAACCAACAACCACCACACACCACCAACCAACAACAACAACAACAACAACACACAACAACAACACAACAACAACAACACCACAACAACACACAACACACAACAAACACCACCACACACACAAACACACCACAACAACAACACCAACAACACAACAACAACACACCAACACAACAACAACACCACCACAACAACACACAACAACACACACCACCACACAACAACAACACCAACAACAACAAACAACAACAAAACACCCACACACCACACACAACAACACAACAACAACAATACCACACACACAAACACACAACAACACAACACAACAACACACAACAAACACACAACACACACAACAACACACCAACACCAACACACAACAACACCACCACCAACAAACACCATCAACAACACACAAAACAACACACAACACCACAACCAACAACACACAAACAACACCAACAACACACCACACACAACAACAACACCACAACAACAACAACAACAACAACCCACACACACCACACACCACCAACAACACAACAACACAACACCACCACAACAACAACACACCACAACAACACAACAACACAACCAACACCACACCACAACAACACACAAACAACACCACCATCAACAACAACAATAACAACACACCACCACCACAACAACAACACACACACAACAACAACAACACCACACACAACAACAAAACAACAACACCACCACACACCACCAACACACAACAACAACACACACCACACACAACAACAACAACAACACCACCACACAACACACAACAACAACACACCACAACACACAACACACACAACAACACACCACCACCACCACACCAACAACAACAACACACACACACCACCACACACAACAACAACACCACCACAACAACACAACACAACACCACCACCAACAACACAACAACAACACAAACACACCACCAACACACACCACCACACAACAACAACAACAACACCACACACACCAACAACACACAACCACACAACACACAACAACACAACACACAACAACACACAACACACAAACACACACACCACCACCAACACCACAACACCACAACAACAAAACCACCACACACCACCAACAACACAACAACAACAACACACAAACACCACACAACAACCACAACAACACAACACACCACACCACCACAACAACAACACACACCACCAACAACAAACAACACACACCAACAACACAACACACAAACACACCACACACACCAACAACACACACACCATCACAACACACAAACAAACCACCACACACACACCAACCACAACAACAACACCACACACAACAACAACACAACAACACACAACCACCACCACCACCACCAACAACACAACACCATCAACAACAACACACACAACAAACCACCACCACCACAACAACAACAACAAACCAACACAACCACAACACAAACAACACAACACCCCCACCACCACCACCAACACACAACACCAAAAACCACAACAACACACAACACAACACACACAACAACACAACAACAACAACAACACCACAACAACACACACACACCAAAACAACAACACACACCATCAACACACACAACAACAACACACAACAACAAACAAACAACACCAACAACAACACAACAACAAACACCCACACCACACAACAACACACACAACCAACAACAACACAACAACAACACCACAACACAACAACACACAACAACAACAAAACACAACACAACAACACACAACAACACAACACACAACACCAAAAACAACACCAACCACACACCACAACACACAACACACAACAACACCACACAACAACACAAACAACACACAACAACACAACACACCAACACAACAACACACAACACAACAAAACAACACCACCACCACCACAACAACAACAACACAACAACACACACCAACAACACACACCACAACACAACAAAACACACAACACACAAACACACACCACACAACACAACACACCACACAAAAACAACAACACACAAACACACCACCACCACCACCACCACCAACAACAAAACAACACCACACACCAACAACAACCAACAACAACACAACACACAACACACACACAACAACAACACACAACAACCACCACCACCACCACACACCACACACCAACACAACAAACAACACACCAACACACCAACAACACAACAACAACACCACCACACAACAACACAACAACAACACCACACAACAACAACACAAACACACCACACACACCCAACAACAACACAAACACACACATCACAACACACAACAACAACCACAACAACACACCACACCACACACAACAAAAACAAAACAACACCACAACACAACACAACACACACAACACACAACAACAACACAACAACAACAACACTCCACACACCAACCACCACAACACACAACAACCAACAACACACACCAACACAAACAACACCACCACAACACAACAAACACACAACCACCACAACAACACACAAACAACAACACACAACACCCACACACCACACACACAACAACAACAACACCACCAAAACACAACCAAACCACCCACACAACAACAACAACACACAACACACAACACAACACACAACAACACCACAACACAACAACACACAACACACAACATCACCAACACCACACCACCAACAACACACACAACAACAACAACAAAACACCACCACACCACACACCACACAACAACAACAACAACACCACACAACAACAAAACAACAACAGCACAACCACACACACAACACCAACACACAACAACACCACCACAACAACAACAAAACACAACACCACACACAACACAACAACAAAACCACCACAACACACACACAACAACACACACAACACAACACACAACACAACAACACACACCACAACCACCAACACACAACAACAACACCCATCAACAACAACAACAACAACAACACCCACCACCACCACACAACACAACACCACACAACAACAACACAAAACAAACTCACCACACACCACCACCAACAAACAACAACACCACCACCACAACAACAACAACCACACCACCACCACACACCAACAACAACACACCATCAACAACCAACAAAAACAACACCACCAACAACAACAACAACACACAACAAACACCACCACCACACACCACACCACAACACAAGAACCTCCACCACACACCACACAACAACAACACCAAAAACACAACAACAACAACAACACCACCATCAAAACAACAACAACAACACCACCAACACCACACAACACAACAACACACACCACAACAACACAAACACACACACACCACAACAACAACACACAACAACAAAACTCACACACCACCACCACACAACAACAACAACTCTCCACCACCACCACCACACAACAACACAACACAACAACAACAACAACAACACCACCATCAACAACAACAATAACAACACCACCACCACCACAAACAACAACACCATCAACAACAACAACAACAACAAGAACTCTCCACCACCACCACCACCAACAAC
>CAUDMG010001560.1:572500-575000 GCA_958450375.1 Homarus gammarus | reverse complement strand
AGGAAGGGTCGGAACAGCAGCTGAGAATGAGAAGAACAAGAAGATATCACGAGAGAGTGGCGTGCAACCCGACATTACACCACAACGAAGGAGAGAAGACACACAATAACGATAAACTACCGTAGATATAAGGAAGTAGAAGAACAATATTAAGTAGACACAACAAGACAACTAAACACCATAGATTTAACTCATATGTAAGAATTTAGGTTAATTTCAGGTGTGGAATTTGAAAGTGGTTTTGTTGATATAGTGAAACGTCTAAAGGGCGGGTTTTCGTAAGATGGAGGTTTGATATATAACTGACCCTAGATATAAATGGACTTTCGTTATTATTATTATTATTATCATTATTACTACTATTATTATTATTACTATTATTATTATTATTATTATTATTATTATTATTATCTTACAATTGACATCATTCTTCTTATCATTATTACACATGTTGTATTAAAAGCCAATACTAAACATACTCTGAGTTACCCCATCACGTCTCCATCCTGGGAAAAACACTCAAGAAAGAAAAATTATAAAAGATGGATGATAAATATAATGAAAGTAAATAAAGATAAATAATAATAAAAATAATAGGAAAAATAAATCAATTATCTTTAGGAATAAATGAAGAAGCTTAGCCACCTCCCTTACCCTTCCACCTCCCTTCCCCCTCCCTCTCCCCTCCCCCTCCTTCCCGTCACTCACAATACCTCCTCCCCCACTCCTCGCTTCACTCCCCACCCCTTCCTTAATCCCCTCCTTCTCATCACTTCCCACCCTTCGTTAATTTATACCTATCTACCCCCACCCACCCCCACACCCTCCCATCCCTCCCCTTTCTTCTCCCACTCCTCCTTAATCCCACTCCCTCAATCTCCCTCCCTCTCCCCCAATCCCACTCACAGTACCTACCTGTTCGTAAACTCTCCTCATTTCTCCCTCCATCCTCCCCCCCTTACTCCCTCCTCCCCCCTCCTCATTCCCTCCCTCTCTTTCTCCCTCCCTCCCTCCCCCCCTTTACTCCCTCCTCCCCCCTCCTCATTCCCTCCCTCTCTTTCTCCCTCCCTCCCTCCCCCCCTTTACTCCCTCCTCCCCCTCCTCATTCCCTCCCTCCCTTTCTCCCTCCCCCTCCCCCCCTCTTCAGTACCACCTGTCTGTCTACTGAAACACACTTCTCTTATCACCATCTTCATCTCCTTTCCACCTTCCCCTCCCTCACCTTCTCTCCTTCACCTCTTCATCGCTCTCCTTCCCTCCCTCACCTACTCACCTTCCTTCATCACCTCCTCACCTCCTCTCCTTCCCTCCTCACCTCCTCTCCTTCCACCCTTTCCCCTTCCTCACATCCTCTCCTTCCCTCCCTCACCTCCTCTCCTTCCACCCTCTCCCCTTCCTCACCTCCTTTCTCTCTTCCCTCCCTCCCTCCCTCCACGCCACGCAGCAGGTGTTCAGAGAAGCACCTGCGTTAACTCCCCCCTCCTCCTCCCCCCACCAGATACAGACGCCGTAGCTCACCACACTGGGAGGGGGGAGGAGGGGGGGGGGTAGGGGGAGAAGGGCCTGATTATCACACAACTTTTCCCTTAATTCCTCGCATCTTACGACCAAACAAAATGAGTATATTAAGATCTCTTGCTTGCTGGGATTCTCTTTTGGGCGAAAATTTGGTGTATATAATTTTTTTTTGGGGGGGGGAGGGGTGGGAGGGGGTTAGGAGGGGGGAGGGGGTAGGAGGGGGTTAGAAGGGTGGGAGGGGGAAGGGATTGGATCGTGGGTAAGGTTGGGGTATTAATGAATTCACTTGGGAGGAGGCTTGGGGAAGGGTGAGGGGTGGGGGGTGATGGTGGGGGTGATGGTGAGGGGTGAGGGGTGATGGGTAGGGGAAGGTGAGGGGTTGGGAAGAGTAGGGTAGAGGAGGAGGGAAAAAGAATTAGTTGAGCAAGAGAATGTGGATAAGTGAAGGAATTGCAGTCGGATTCGGAGTCTAGTGTCAGAAAAGTCGGATTCGGTGCCGATGTCGGTTTCAGAAGACTCGGATTCGATATCGGTGTCGGATAAGTCAGTATCAATGTTGGTATCAGAAGGAATAATTTTTTTTCAACCTAAATTATTATTATTATTATTATTATTATTATTATTATTATTATTATTATTATTTTTATTATTATTATTATTATTATTATTATTATTATTATTATTATTTTTATTATTATTATTATTATTATTATTATTATGTGAATTTGAAATTTTAGAGCAACAAATATATGAACATTTTGTTGTGTTGTTGGTCAGACAGAGTTGAGGGGAGACGCCCGCGGAATAAACAATGACTGGCGAATGACGTCCGTGTTTTATGAATTATATTGTGTGTATGTATGTATGTATGTATGTATGTATGTACAGTATGTAGGTATGTATGTATGTATGTATGTATGTATGTATGTGTGTATGTATGTATGTATGTACAGTATGTATGTATGTATGTATGCGTGTATGT
>CAUDMG010001560.1:542500-565000 GCA_958450375.1 Homarus gammarus | reverse complement strand
GCATGGTGACGGGCGTGCATGGTGGGAGATGATAATGGTAACGGGCGTGCATGGTGGAAGATGTGAATGGTGAAGGGCGTGCATGGTAACGGGCGCGCATAGTGACGGGCGTGCATGGTGACGGGCGTGCATGGTGACGGGCGTGCATGGTGGGAGATGATAATGGTAACGGGCGTGCCTGGTGGGAGATGATAATGGTAACGGGCGTGCATAGTAACGGGCCCGCATAGTGACGGGCGTGCATGGTGACGGGCGTGCATTGTGGGAGATGTGAATGGTGACGGGCGTGCATGGAGACTGGCGTGCATGGTGGGAAATGTGAATGGTGACGGGCGTGCATGGTGACGGGCGTGTATGGTGGGAGATATAAATGGTAACGAGCGTGCATGGTAACGGGCGCGCATAGTGACGGGCGTGCATGGTGACGGGCGTGCATTGTGGGAGATGTGAATGGTGACGGGCGTGCATGGAGACTGGCGTGCATGGTGGGAAATGTGAATGGTGACGGGCGTGCATGGTGACGGGCGTGCATGGTGACGGGCGTGCATGGTGTGAGATGATAATGGTAACGGGCGTGCATGGTGGAAGATGTGAATGGTGAAGGGCGTGCATGATGACGGGCGTGTATGGTGAGGGACGTGTATAGTGACGGGCGTGCATGGTGACGGGCGTGCATGGTGGAAGATGTGAATGGAAACGGGCGTGCATGGTGACGGGCGTGTATGGTGAGGGCGTGCATGGTGACGGGCGTGTATGGTGACGGACGTGTATGGTGACGGGCGTGCATGGTGGGAGATGTGAATGGTGATGGGCGTGCATGGTGACGGGCATGTATGGTGACGGGCGTGCATGGTGGAATATGTGAATGGTGACAGGAATGTATGGCGACAGACGTGTATGGTGACGGGCCCGCATAGTGACGGGCGTGCATGGTGACGGGCGTGCATGGTGGGAGATGTGAATGGTAACGGGCGTGCATGGTGGGAGATGATAATGGTAACGGGCGTGCATGGTAACGGGCCCGCATAGTAACGGGCGTGCATGGTGACGGGCGTGCATGGTGGGAGATGATAATGGTAACGGGCGCGCATAGTGACGGGCGTGCATGGTGACGGGCGTGCATGGTGACGGGCGTGCATGGTGGGAGATGATAATGGTAACGGGCGTGCCTGGTAGGAGATGATAATGGTAACGGGCGTGCATGGTAACGGGCCCGCATAGTGACGGGCGTGCATGGTGACGGGCATGCATGTTGGGAGATGTGAATGGTGACGGGCGTGCATGTGGGAAGTGAGTGACGGGCGTGCATGGTGACGGGCGTACATTGTGGGAGATGTGAATGGTGACGGGCGTGCATTGTGGGAGATGTGAATGGTGACGGGCGTGCATGGTGACGGGCGTGCACGGTGGGAGATGATAATGGTAACGGGCGTGCATGGTGGGAAATGTGAATGGTGACGGGCGTGCATGGTGACGTGCGTGCATGGTGGGAGATGTGAATGGTGACGTGCGTGCATGGTGACGGGCGTGCATCGTGGGAGATGATAATGGTAACGGGCGCGCATAGTGACGGGCGTGCATGGTGGCGTTTAGCTAGGATGACATGTGAGGCGTTAATGTGGCGTGTGTGTGTCTTGGAATGCGCATGTGAGTCGTGTGAGGCGTGTGTGAGTCACGTGAGACGTTTGTGAGTCGTGTGAGGCGTTTGTGAGTCGTGTGAGGCGTGTGTGAGGCGTGTGGCGTGTGTGAGGCGTGTGAGGCGTGTGTGAGGCGTGTGTGAGTCGTGTGAGGCGTGTGTGAGTCGTGAGCGTGTGTGTTCGTGGGCGTGTATGAGTCGCGTGAGGTGTTTGTGGGTCGTGTGAGGCGTGTGTGGGTCGTGTGAGGCGTGTGTGGGTCGTGTGAGGCGTGTGTGGGTCGTGTGAGGCGTGTGTGGGTCGTGTGGCGTGTATGAGTCGCGTGAGGTGTTTGTGGGTCGTGTGAGGCGTGTGTGGGTCGTGTGAGGCGTGTATGGATCATGTGAGGCGTGTGTGAGTCGTGTGGCGTGTATGAGTCGCGTGAGGCGTGTGTGAGTCGTGTGAGGCGTGTGTGGGTCGTGTGAGGCGTGTGTGGGTCGTGTGAGGCGTGTATGGATCGTGTGAGGCGTGTATGAGTCGTATGAGGCGTGTGTGAGTCGTGTATGAATCGTGTGAGACGTGCATGAGTCGTGAGAGACGTGTATGAGGCGTATGTGAGTCGTGTATGAGGCGTGTGTGAGTCGTGTATGAGTCGTGTATGAGGCGTTTGAGTCGTCTGGGGCGTATGTGAGTCGTGTGAATCGTGTATGAGTCGTATTTGAGGCGTCTACAAGTCAAATGAAGTGTGTTTGAGGCGTGTATGTGTCGTGTGAGGCGTGTGTGTGTGTGTGTGGCGTGTGAGGGTAAGAGAGGAAGGCGCGGCAGGAGACAGCTCATAACAGACAAACACCGTCATAAAGGCGGCTGGGTAATCGATATATGTCATTCAATTTCCTGTAGCATAATTAATGAGATAAGGGGTGGCAAGCGGCTGGGGGGGAGGGAGGAGGGGGGCCTGGGTGGGGGGGAGGAGGGGGCCTGGGGGGGGGGCATGTGAGGGGGGAATACCTGTAAATTATTGCATACCGCTGGCCCGTCTAGTTTATCTCTCTCTCTCTCTCTCTCTCTCTCTCTCTCTATAGCAGTATCGCGTTATGGTAACACTATCTGACCTTGGTAAATGATATCGCTATGTGTTCGTTCGGTGAAAAGAATAAGATAAAAATATGTTAGTTTTACACAACAGTTATATACAGAGTGATGCCTCAGTACTGTTTTGATAAATGTTTGTTTGTTTAAAATGTTTGGTCAAGTATTATAGAATTCCTGGTCGTTTTAGTGTGAAGTGGGATTTTGTTTCGGGGTTTTGTTTCGGGGTTTTGTTCTGGGGTTTTGTTTTGGGGTTTGTTTTCAGGGGTTTGAATCGGGGTTCTTTTGGGGTTTTGTTCCATTTTTTTTTGGGGGGAGGGGTGGTTTCGTGTATCAAGATATGGTCCCCTCATATGACCCTCTGATATGAACCTCTGATATGACCCCCTGATATGACCCTCTGATATAACCCCCTGATATGACCCTCTGATATAACCCCCTGATATGAACCTCTGATATAACCCCCTGATATGAACCTCTGATATGACCCCCTGATATGAACCTCTGATATGACCCCCTGATATGAATCTCTGATATGACCCTCTGATATGAACCTCTGATATGACCCCCTGATATGACCCTCTGATATGACCCTCTGATATGACCCCCTGGTATGAACCTCTGATATGACCCTCTGATATGAACCCCTGATATGAACCTCTGATATGACCCTCTGATATGAATCTCTGATATGACCCTCTGATATGACCGCCTTAAATGTGAATATGTATACCATTGGTTCACTTGCCATCCTTTATTAACAATATCTAAATAAGTTACTAATACATTGATTTGTATGTGTCAATGTGTATATGTGTATGTGTATAGTAGTGTCTGAAGGCTGTGTTGGTTTCCTCCAGGGCTCAAGAGGCGGGGTGGGGTGGGGTGGGGTGGGGTAGGGCGGGGTTGGGTGGGGTGGGGTGGGGTGGGGTAGGGCGGGGTGGGGTGGGGTGGGGTGGGGTAGGGTGGGGCGGGGTGTGGTGGGGTGGGGTGGGGTAGGGTTGGGTGGGGTAGGGTGGGGTAGGGCGGGGTTGGGTGGGGTAGGGTGGGGTTGGGTGGGGTGGGGTAGGGTGGCGTGGGGTAGGGCGGGGTTGGGTGGGGTGTGATTGGGTGGGGTAGGGTGGGGTGGGGTAGGGTGGGGCGGGGTGGGGTGGGGTGGGTGGAGGGGTACAGTCAACATTCCCTCATGGGTGGACGGTGATCGTTAAGACACTGGTACGGGAAATATTATACCCTTGGTCTGTTGATCATTGCTATTAGTCCGGATCCCAACAATTCAAAAAGTCTCAGCCATCTTTTGTCCCAGGACTCGTGGGTCACCGATCCTTTAGGCAGAAAGTTGTACACCAGAATGAACCCTCTGTAATTATCAGGTCATGGGTTCTCTGAGGTCAGCCGCACCCACCACCACCACCTTGGCTGGCTGCAATGATGAGATGGATGTCGACCAAGGTAGAAGGATATTTGTAGCTCCGCCTCGGCTGTCTGCCACTTTTCTAGACATAGGTGGTGGCCCCGTAGAGGCTCCCTCGGGTATCATTTGGCCTAATAAGGTGAGACTTTTCCTGCTGGACACTCGCTGTAGTGAGGCTCCTCCTGATGATTGAGTTGGCTGCCTCGTGTCGGCCGAGCCATCTGCTGGATGTTTTACAGGTAAGACCAGGGAGCCTGTACCTGTGTGCTGTTGCCTGTATTACTGTGTGTTGGGGCGGCCAGGTGAAGGGTGATACCTGTATGTAGAGCCTGAGGGTCTGGTGATGGCCAGAAGGAAGGCGGCCACTTACCGTCTGATGCCTGGCGCACTTTGTGTTGATGGCGCCGCCTCGAGCCTTGGGTGGCGATACTGTACACACACACACACACACACACACACACACACACACTCATGATCGGTGAGGTTATTTTGCACTAAGAATTAACCTTCTAATTACTTTAATAGTTAATAGTCCCATATTTCTCCTAACCTCACCTAACTCAACACTCTCACAGCTTCTGGGATCAAAAGGCCATAATTCTTGTACCTTGTTTGATTAATTTGTGTAGCAGAAATTTTTTTTTTATATATCTGTAACTCGTTCTCTCCCTCTTCCTCCAAACTAATTTATTGATTGTTATTCACCTTCTCTCTATCTCCCTGTCTCTCTCTCTTCCTTCCACCTCCTTCATCCTCCATATCTCTATTGCTTTATTCCTCATTCCTCCTACATCTCTATCTCTTTTCTCTCTCTCTCTCTCTCTCTCTCTGTCATATTTATCTCTTTCCTTCTCCCTCTTTCCCTTTACTCTCTCTCTGTTATCTTCCTCTCTTTTCCTTCTTATTTTCTCTCTCCTTCTTCCATCTAATTTTTCATTCCTATCCCGATCTTCAATATTCTTTTCATTTTTTTCCTTCTCCCTCTCCTCTCCCTCTTTTCCTTCACACCTCTCTCCCACTTCCCTCCCTCTTCTACCTTCCTACTTATCTCTCTCCCCATTTTCCTCCCCTTCACTCCCACTTTCCTCCCTTCCCCACCTTCCTACCCCCTCTCTCTCCCCCTTCTCTCTCCCCTCTCTCTCTCTCCTCCCTTTTCCTCCCCCTCTCGCCTACCTTTCTCCTTTCCTCTCTTACTTTCCTACCCCTCTCTCCTACCTTCCTCCCTCCTCTCTCCCTCTTAACTCCCTCTCTTCCCCCTCTTTTTCCACTTTTCCTCCCTGCCCTCACTCCCTCCCTTCACTCTCCCCCACTGCCTCTCCTCACTCTCTCCCACTCCCTCTCCTCACTCCCTTCCCCCCTCCCACTCCTCACTCTCCCCCACTCCCACTCCTTACTCTCCCCCACTCCCTCTCCTCACTCTCTTCCACTCCCTCCCTTCACTCTCTCACTCCCACTCCTCACTCTCCCCCACTCCCACTCCTTACTCTCCCCCACTCCCTCTCCTCACTCCCTATCCCACTCCCTCTCCTCATTCCCTCCCCCACTCCCTCCCCCTCCCTCTCCTCACTCCCTCCCCCACTCCCTCCCCCCCTCCCTCTCCTCACTCCCTCCCCCACTCCCTCTCTTCACTCTCTCTCGCTCCCACTCCTCACTCTCCCCCACTCCCTCTTCTCACTCTCCCCCACTCCCTCCCTTCACTCTCTCACTCCCACTCCTCACTCTCCCCCACTCCCACTCTTCACTCTCCCACACTCCCACTCCTCACTCTCCCCCATTCCCTCTCCTCACTCCCTTCCCCACTCCCTCTCCTCACTCCCTCCCCCACTCCCTCCCTTCACTCCCTCCCCCACTCCCTCCCTTCACTCCCTCCCCCACTCCCTCCCTTCACTCGTCCCCACGCAAACTCCTCACTCTCCCCCACTCCCACTCTTCACTCTCCCACACTCCCACTCCTCACTCTCCGCCACTCCCACTCTTCACTCTCCCACACTCCCACTCCTCACTCCCCCCCACTCCCACTCTTCACTCTCCCACACTCCCACTCCTCACTCTCCCCCACTCCTACTCTTCACTCTCCCCCACTCCAACTCCTCACTCTCCCCCACTCCCACTCTTCACTCTCCCACACTCCCACTCCTCACTCTCCCCCACTCCCTCTCTTCACTCTCCCCCACTCCCTCCCTTCACTCTCTCACTCCCTCTCTTCACTCTCTCTCACTTCCACTCCTTACTCTCCCCCACTCCCACTCCTCACTCTCCCCCACTCCCTCTCCTCACTCCCTCTCCCACTCCATCCACCTCTCCCTCTCCTCACTCCCACTCCCACTCCTCACTCTCCCCCACTCCCACTCCTTACTCCGTCCCCCACTCCCTCCCACTCCCTCCCTCTCCTCACTCCCTCCCCCACTCCCACTCCTCACTCGCCCCCACTCCCACTCCTCACACTCCCCCACTACTACTCCTCACTCTCCCCCACTCCCACTCCTCACTCTCCCACACTCCCTCTCCTCACTCTCTCACCCACTCCCTCTCCTCACTCTCTCACCCACTCCCTCTCCTCACTCACTCCCTCACTCCCTCTCCCCACTCCCTCTCCCCACTCCCTCTCCTCACTCCCTCTCCTCACTCCTTCCCCAAATCCCTCTCCTCACTCTCCCCCACTCTCTCCCCTCACTCTCCCCCACTCCCTCTCCTCACTCCCTCTCCTCACTCCCTCTCCTCACTCCTACCCCAATCCCTCTCCTCACTCCTTCCCCCACTCCCTCTCCTCACTCCTTCCCCCAATCCCTCTCCTCACTCCCTCCCCCACTCCGTCTCCTCACTTTCCCCCACTACCTCTCCTCACTCTCCCCCACTCTCTCCCCTCACTCTCCCCCACTCCCTCTCCTCACTCCCTCTCCCACTCCCTCTCCTCACTCCCTCTCCTCACTCCCTCCCCCACTCCTTCTCCTCACTCCCTCCCCACTCCCTCTCCTCACTCCCTCTCCCACTCCCTCTCCTCACTCGCCCCCACTCCCTCTCCTCACCCCCTCCCCACTCCCTCTCCTCACCCCCTCCCCACTCCCTCTCCTCACTCCCTCCCCCATTCCCTCTCCTCACTCCCTCCCCCACTCTCTCTCCTTACTCACTCCCCCACTCCCTCTCTCCACTCCCTCTCCTTACTTCCTCTCCTCACTCCCTCCTCCACTCCCTCTCCACACTCCCTCTCCTTACTCACTCCCCCACTCCCTCTCTCCACTCTCTCTCCTCACTCCCTCTCCTCACTCTCCCCCACTCCCTCTCCTCACTCCCTCTCCTCACTCCCTCTCCACACTCCCTCTCCCACCAATAGATGGACCAAGTCTGGTGAAGTTTAATGAATACAAATTAATTATTCCTTCGTGGGAGGTTGATGGCCAAGGGTGGTTAATAAGTGGTCATAGAAAACGGGGTGGTTAATTAGTGGTCATAGAAAACGGGGTGGTTAATTAGTGGTCATAGAAAACGGGGTGGTTAATTATGTGGTCATAGAAAACGGGGTGGTTAATTATGTGGTCATAGAAAACGGGGTGGTTAATTAGTGGTCATAGAAAACGGGGTGGTTAATTATGTGGTCATAGAAAACGGGGTGGTTAATTAGTGGTCATAGAAAACGGGGTGGTTAATTAGTGGTCATAGAAAACGGGATGGTTAATTAGTGGTCATAGAAAACGGGATGGTTAATTAATGGTCATAGAAAACGGGATGGTTAATTATGTGGTCATAGAAAACGGGGTGGTTAATTAGTGGTCATAGAAAACGGGGTGGTTAATTAGTGGTCATAGAAAACGGGGTGGTTAATTAGTGGTCATAGGAAACGGATGGTTAATTAGTGGTCATAGAAAACGGGATGATTAATTATGTGGTCATAGAAAACGGGGTGGTTAATTAGTGGTCATAGAAAACGGGGTGGTTAATTAGTGGTCATAGAAAACGGGATGGTTAATTAGTGGTCATAGAAAACGGGATGGTTAATTAGTGGTCATAGAAAACGGGATGGTTAATTAGTGGTCATAGAAAACGGGATGGTTAATTAGTGGTCATAGAAAACGGGATGGTTAATTAGTGGTCATAGAAAACGGGATGGTTAATTAGTGATCATAGAAAACGGGATGGTTAATTAGTGGTCATAGAAAACGGGATGGTTAATTAGTGGTCATAGAAAACGGGATGGTTAATTAGTGGTCATAGAAAACGGGAGGGTTAATTAGTGGTCATAGAAAACGGGATGGTTAATTAATGGTCATAGAAAACGGGATGGTTAATTAATGGTCATAGAAAACGGGATGGTTACACACAACAAGATCAGTGTTAAGTTGTTGCTATGTATGTATGTATGTATGTATGTACAGGTGTATGTATGAATGTATGTATGTATGTACTGTATATATGTATGGCTATGTATGTATGTATGTATGCATGTATGTATGTATGTATGTTGAGTGGTGTACACATACAACAGGTGTGTGTGCAGGCAGCAGTATGCAGGCAGGGTCTCACGCGTCTCTCCAGTAAAAGCAAAAACAGTTTAGTTGCTCCCTGCTGGAACAAAAAAAATATTCATGCATATATGTATATCTTGTGTAGGTTGTCCGCGCTACCACATTGTGTCCTGGGTGTAGTGTAGTGTGTGCTGGGTGTAGTGTGTAGTGTAGTGTGTGCTGGGTGTAGTGTGTAGAGTGTAGTGGGTGTGTCCTGGGTGTAGTGTAGTGTGTGTTGGGTGTAGTGTGTGTAGAGTGTAGTGGGTGTGTCCTGGGTGTAGTGTAGTGTGTGCTGGGTGTAGTGTGTAGAGTGTAGTGGGTGTGTCCTGGGTGTAGTGTAGTGTGTGTTGGGTGTAGTGTGTGTAGAGTGTAGTGGGTGTGTCCTGGGTGTAGTGTAGTGTGTGCTGGGTGTAGTGTGTAGAGTGTAGTGGGTGTGTCCTGGGTGTAGTGTAGTGTGTGCTGGGTGTAGAGTGTAGTGGGTGTGTCCTGGGTGTAGTGTGTGTGTGCTGGGTGTAGTGTGTAGAGTGTGGTGGGTGTGTCCTGGGTGTAGTGTAGTGTGTGCTGGGTGTAGTGTAGTGTGTCCTGGGTGTAGTGTAGTGTGTGCTGGGTGTAGTGTGTAGAGTGTAGTGTGTGTGTCCTGAGAGAAGTTTATCTATCCTGTGTATAGTTTATGTATAATGTCATAGAAAACCTAACCTAACCTAACCTAACCTAGCCTAACCTAACCTAACCTAACCTAACCTAACCAAACCTAGCCTAACCTTAACCTAACCTTAACCTAACCTAAACCTAACCTAACCTAACCTAAACCTAACCTAACCAGTTGTACTATTATTAAGTGTCAGATCGTATTAGCTTTTCTTGTTGCTAAAATCGCCCTCAGGAAAATCGATTAATTAACTTTTCAGGTGTAGTGAGCAATTAAGTAGTCAGGTGTATTGATTAATTAGTTTATCAGGTGTGTTTGGCGATTAAGTAATCAGGTTGTAATGCAAATTGAATATCCAGGTGTGAGTAATTAATTAGTCAGATATAGAGGGGGTAATTTAGAGGCAGGTGTGACTGATTAAATTGCCAGGTGTGACTGATTAAGTTGCCAGGTGTGATGGGCAATTAGACAGTTATTCGTATTGGAAATTAATTAGTCAGGTGTGAATAATTAAGTAGTTAGGCATCGGGAGGAAATTAGATAGGTAGATTGAGCAATGGAATATTAAGGTAAAATGGGCACTTTGATAGCCAGGTGTAATTAATTAAGTAAGTCAGGGTTTGGTGAATAATGAAATAGACAAAGGAGAGAGAGAGAGAGAGAGAGAGAGAGAGAGAGAGAGAGGAGTATATCAATGCGTATTTATCCCTCCTTCCTCTTCCCCCTAACCTAACCTAACCTAACCTAATCTAACCTAACCTAACCAAACCTAACCTAACCTAACCTAACCTAACCAAACATAACCTAACCTATAACCTAACCTGAGTGACTCAACCAACAGATAATCGCAGCTAAATTTACTGATGGTGATGATGATGATGATGATGATGATGATGATGATGATGGTGATGATGATGATGATGATGGTGATGATGGTGATGATGATGATGGTGATGATGATGATGATGATGATGGTGATGATGGTGATGATGATGGTGATGATGATGATGATGGTGATGGTGATGATGATGATGATGATGATGATGGTGATGATGATGGTGATGATGATGATGATGATGATGGTGATGATGATGATGGTTTAACCCCCGAAAAAAAATCCACGAAAGTAATATTGTAATACTCATAATAATTTAAACATCGATTATCATATTTCTCTTTACTCTCCCCCCTCCCCCCTCCCCCTATCCTCAACCCCTTCCCCATCCCTTTCCCATCAATAACAATGGCCTCCCCTCCCATCACCAATGTAAAGGAAGAATTCCCCTTCCCCCTGCTCCTCCCTCCCTCTTTCCTCTTCCCACCTTCCTCTTCCCCCTCTCCCTCCTCTTCCCCCCCTTTCTTCTCCCCCTCCCCTCTCATCTTCCCCTTCCTCTCCCCTCTCCTCTTTCCTCCCTTTCTCTTTCCCCCCTCCTCCTCTTCTTCCCCTCTACCCCCATTACCACTTCCCCCCCCGTCTATATGTGCCACTATTATCAAACTATTTATTCCTCATTCACAACCCAAGTCACATGACGGATGCAGATGAACGGACAATTTGGCAGCAATTCACGACGGGCTTCTATAATTGCCGACTGGCCTCCCATCTCTCTCCCACCCACACCCACCCACATCCACCCCACCACCCACCACCCCATCCCACCCAAAACCACCCTACCCACCACCCTACACACCACCCTACCCACCAACCTACCCACCACCCCACCCACCACCCTACCCACCAACCTACCCACCACCCCACCCAATACCCCACCCACTACCCCACCCACCACCCCACCCACTACCCCACCCACCACCCTACCAACTCAGCCAAATGAGCAAACAACTTCCTGCCCCTTGAACTGACTCGAGATGTTTACTAAAACACTACACATTGAGACTTCTCACAGGAGGTGGAGTTGGCTACCCCTCCTCCTCTCTCTGTCTCTCTCTGTCTCTTGGTTTATCTCTGTCTTTCTGTCTGTGTCTCTTTGTTAATTTCTGTCTCTCTTTAGCTGTCTCTCTTCGTTTATTTCTGTCTTTCTATCTGTGTCTGTTTATCTTGCTGTCTTTTGTTACTCTCTGTCTGTCTGTCTGTCTCTTTGTTTATCTCTGTCTTTTTGTCTGTCTTTGACTTGATACCCGAAGCACCGACTCTATATACAGAGATAGTAGTGACTAGTGACGATGGTAGAAAACAAATAGACAAACTAAAGCCTAATAAGTCACCTGGTCCCGATGAGATATTTGCCAGAGTATTAAAGGAATGTAAGGAAGAGCTTAGTATGCCCTTAGCAAAGTTGTTTAACATGTCATTAAAAACAGGTGTAGTACCACAATCTTGGAGGATAGCGAATGTAATACCGATTTTCAAGAATGGAGATAGATCACTATCCTCTAACTACAGTCCAATCAGTTTAACACCAATTGTAGGCAAATTCCTGGAAGCAATAACTTCAAACTCTATTCGAAATCACCCGGAGAAGCACAAGTTGATCAATGATTCACGACATGGCTTCACAAGTGGGCGTTCATGTCTAACTAATCTATTAACATTTTTTTAACAGTTTTCGAATCAGTGGACGATTATGATGTGGTATACCTCGACTTTAGCAAGGACTTCGACAGAGTCCCCGATGAAAGACTAATACGAAGAGTGGAGGCTCATGGCATTGGGGCCGGGAAGATATTCTAAAATGGATTAGGGCGTGGTTACAGGAAAGGAACAGAGAGTTAGCATTAACGACACTAAAGCTAATTGGGGTAACGTCACTAGTGGAATACCCCAAGGCTCAGTACTTGGACCATCATTATTTATTATATACATAAACGACATACATATAAACGTAGACAGCAACATAAGTACATTTGCTGACGACACTAAAATACGGCGTGTAATTAAATCTGACGAGGACTCCGCAAAACTATTAGAAGATCTAAACAAAACTTTCGAATGGTCTGAAAAATGGAAAATTAAATTTAATGTGGACAAATGTTAAGTACATAGTCTACGAGATGTAAACAGAGAAACCAGATATCAGATGAACAACTTTGTTATAGAGAAATCCGACTGCGAGAAAGATTAGGAGTAATGATAAGAAGGAATCTTTAGCCAAGTAAACAATGTGTTTTAGCTCGAGACAAGGCTGACAAAGTACTGGGGTTTATACAAAGGAGTGTTAGTTACAAGACTAGCGAGGTCATCCTAAAACTATATCTTGCGCTTGTGAGACCTCACTTGGATTATGTGGTTCAGTTCTGGTCACCGTATTACAGAATGGATATAGAATCCCTAGAAAGCATTCAGAGGATGATGACAAGACTAATCCCGGGCATTAGGAACCTTGAGTACAGAGACAGGTTAAAGCATCATAATTTGCACTCCCTCGAGAGACGTAGAGTGAGGGGCGACCTGATAGAGGTGTATAAATGGAAATCAGGGCTAAACAAAGGTAATATAACAAAGGTACTAAACTATCCAACCAGGAGCGAACTCGTAACAATGGTTTTAAATTAGAAAAATTTAGATTTAGGCGTGAAATAGGTAAACATTGGCTCGGAAATAGAGTAGTGGACGAGTGGAACAACTTACCAAATATCATCATTAACTCGAATACGCTGGATAGCTTCAAACATAGGTTGGATGCTTTATGAGCAATAGGGGTTGGGTGTAAACGGGACTGGCCAGTATGGACCAATAGGCCGCTGCAGGTTCCTCTACTCTTATCTACGTGTTCCACATTCTTTACTTATCTCTTGTCTGTATGGCTATTTGTTTCCTTTTCTCATTCTCTGGGGGGGGGGGGAGAGGGGCGGAAATTCATAAATACATAAATAAATAAAAAAATGATAAGAACAAAATATGAAGAGTGAGAAACGATATATGTATGTTGTGTTGTCTAAAGTACGAGCAACAATTGAGACCCTGCAATTGTGTGTAAATGAGGCAGAAATTCAGATCAGCAACCTGGGACTTGGTCACAATTTTTGTTATGCCATATGGCACCAGGGTCTACCATTAGACAACACATTATACCTGCTACCTACTACCTGCTACCTACTACCTGCTACCTGCTACCTGCTACCTCCTAATCTGTGTAAATGGCGGAATTTGGACAGTGAATTACTTTAGACAGAAATTATACCATGTTCAGATAATAATAGATTGATTTTAGATAAGAAATTATTTTAGATATAATTATTGTGTTGAACGATGAATTATTTTAAAAGAAAATTATATTTCTCGTATAATTGCTGGGATTTAAATGGAATTATCTTCAGACAATTAGCTCAATTTACTGTGTTTAACGATTTATATACGAATTATACACCTTGCTATCAGAATTCTATATATTATACTCCTCTCAGTTCCTTGTTTCCTATTATCAGAGCTAGTATTTTCTTGCTATTAGTTCAACATATTTTCCTCCTGTCAGATCTCTATTGACATTTAAGTAGTTTATCTACTTTGTGTTTTTGGTTGTCAGTGTTTTTCCTTTCCCTCTACCCTTCACCTCCCACCACCTCTACCCTCCCCTCACCCTCTTCCCTCTCTCCCTCCTACCCCTCAAACCCCCCCCACCTCTCACTACCCCCCTCTCCCTCCTCACCCCCCCCCCTTAATAACATCCAGGCAAGGCTCACGCAGTTACTTAAAAATTTAAATGAAGGTCCATCAACAAAGTCAGACCCCCAAAAAAGTGGCCGCCTGACAGCAACTCTGCCAACAAGGTTCACGAAAACAAGTGTAATTTTCTGCAATTAGACGAACAGTTATGCAATTAAAACAATATCCATTTTTCACGTCTCGCGGGTGAGGTTTAGGTTAAAGACAGTCGCTGGAAGCTTCTTTTGGTTTATTTAAAGGACAGATAAGAAGAATGACTGTGAGATGATCAGAGGCGAGGAAAGAAATTTATGCTGGACGTTTTTTATTTTTTTTATTTTTTTTTTGTACTTTTTGTAATTTGTTTTTTCCTTGGAAGTTTAATGTTTTGTAATGTAGTTTTTTTTTTGTAATTTTGGTGTGTGTTTAAAGATGTATTCTGCTTACATCTCCCGCCTCCCCTCCCCCATTCTTTCTCCCTCCTCCTCCTCCTCCTTCCCCCTCTCCCTCTCCTACCACCCCCTCTCTTCCTCCTGCCCCCCCCTCTCTTCCTCCTGCCCCCCCCCCCAACAAAAACTCGGTCCCAAGTCTATCTTATCTAACCATTTAAGGAAATACAAGATGGCCGTCAATAAGCTACTTTTTAAAATTAAGTTTTGATTGAAATTTGAGGTAATGACAGAACAGTTTGCTATGTGTGTGTGTGTGTGTGTGTGTGTGTGTGTGTGTGTGTGTGTGTGTGTGTGTGATATCTGGCCACTGATTTCTCTAACTTATAACTGAACCCGAAGTCACAGTCATTAGATAGCAATAAACAGCTAGGTTGGGTGTGTGGGGAGGGGTGGAGGGGAGGGGTGTGTGGGGGGGAGGGGTGGGGGGGAGGGGTGTGTGGGGGTGCAGGGAGAGGGGTGTAGGGGTGTGTGTGTGGGGGGGAGACAGGGAGTATGATGATGGCACTTTCCCCACTGATTGAAAACTCGGTCTGCGTGTGACGATAAAAAACGGCAATAGTTTGTTATGAAGATGAAGGGAAGAAAATGATTGTCTTCCTCATCATAGGAAGACATAAAAAAAAAAAAGGAAAAAATGTTAAATGTTAAATGAGTCAGTTGTGAAAATACTCATTGAGATAAAAACCGGAATTATTGTAGTTTTTGAGAGATAGATTATATTAAGTTATAATTTAATAGGTGTTTATTCCTGTAACATTCACTACCACCACTATCATCACCACCACTATCATCACCACCACTATTATTACTACTATCACCATCACTAACACTACCCACCACTACCACCACTACCAATACCACCACTATCATTACCACCACTATCACCACTACCACCACTGTCATCACCACTATCACCATCACTACCACCACCCACCACTACCATCATTACGTCTACCACCATCACCACTACCACCACCACCATCATCACCACCAGTCGTAGCAAAGGGAGGGGATAAGAAGGAGGAGAAAGAGGAAGAGGAGGAGGAAGAGGAAGAAGAGAAGATCCCCAAAGCGGCCCCAGGAAGGAGGAAGGCACCACCACCACCACACCACCACCACCACCGCCACTAACACCACCACCACCACCACTAGCACCAGCCATCACCGCCAGCCATCACCGCCAGCCATCCCACACCCAAATATTTAATGCGTCTGAAACAAGTTGGAAGTCGGATCCCAGTTTGTCGAGAATTAGGAACGAGTTGGAGCTGGCTAAAGACGTGTCACAGAGCGAATGATGATGATGACCACGATAATGATGATGATGAGACAGAGGTGGTGATGGGTGGAGAGAGTGGGGGGTGGAGGGGCTAGAATTTGTGGGGGGGTTGTACATCTCTCTCGTTTTTCTGATGACGAATTCAAAGGTTAATTGCATTCTGTGGACATCATCTCTTTCTTCTATATGTCTGTAGTAGTAGTAGTTAACTACGTTACCGATAAGGGCAAATGGTTTCAGCCTTAACAAACAAGAATTTACAGATGACATTGCTCTAAGGTACGGTTGGCCAGTAGAAGGTTTGCCCTCCCAATGCGTGTGTGGCTCTTCTTATGATGGCGATCACGCCATGGTGTGCAAGAAGGGGGGGCTTCATATGCATGAGGCATGACGAGGTAAGGGATCTCACAGCAAATATGTTGAAGGAAATCTGCCGGGACGTCATGGTAGAACCGACCCTCCTTCCATTGGATGGCGAGATCTTCCAACACAGGACTTCAAACACATCTAACGAAGCCCGTGTGGACGTCAGTGCTCGAGGATTCTGGACGCGGGGACAGCGAGCTTTCTTCGACATCAGGATTTTTGATCCCATGGCCGCATGTCACCGTAACCTAGCTCTCGAAGCTGCACGTAGGAGGAACGAGAACGACAAGAGAAGGGCATATGGGGAGAGAATTCAAAATGTTGATCAAGGCAGCTTCACTCCTCTAGTGTTCACAACCTCTGGTGGGATGGGCCCAAGTGCAAGATGTTTCTACGCCAGACTCGCGGAGGTGATCTCCAAACAGAAGCAGCAGCACAGAAGTTATGTTACAGCCTGGATGAGATGTCGACTGTCTTTCTCTCTCCTTCGGTCGGCTTTGCTCTGCCTCAGGGGAACGAGAGCTTCTGCCCCTACTCCGACAACTGCTGCAGATATTGACTATGAGGCTACAGTCACTGAATGCCGCATAGATCTGCGGCTCAACTAATTTAACACAGATAGGATAGCTTATTATGTATTAGGATATTTAATATTAAGGTAAATAAATGGTGGCGAAGGTGTGGCTATTGGGGGAGGCTGGAGGCCACGATTAAAAAAAAAAAAAAAAAAAAAAGTAGTAGTAGTAGTAGTAGTAGTAGTAGAGTCCCCGGTGCATATATGACGCCATTTTTTTTCTTCTGAGGTCAACAGGGATGATAAAAACAGTAAGTGTAATTCCAAGGTTCAGAGCGTGACCTGAAGTGACTTATAGATCTTCCCTGAATGATAATATAGTGACCTAACATAACGTAATTCTTCCCCCTAAGAAATAATACCTATGTTAATTAACTTCATTTAACATTAATTTACATTATACGTAGAGACAGTTGTTATAATCTGGTCTATAATCGGACTTAGTATGTGACGAGTGGTGATTATAGAGAGGAAGTTTGTTACGTGGTATAAGACTCATTTATTATACGTCTGATGGTTGCTACACGTCTTGCGTTGTCTAAAAGGTCAAGGTAGTTTATTAACGAAGTCTCTTTGTTGAATTTCTAACACCGGTATTATACATGTTGAAGACTAGCATTGTTACAGTGAGACCTCTCTTTAACGGAATATATTGAGAGGAAAGTCCGGTATACCGAGGGTCAGTTAGATGTGAACCTCTATCTAGCGGATTATATGGAGAAATAAGTCCGTTATATGGAGGTTTCTTTGTACATGTTTCAGACCAGACTGGTACATGTTTTAGACCAGACTGGTACATGTTTTAGACCAGACTGGTACATGTTTCAGACCAGACTGGTACATGTTTCAGACCAGACTGGTACATGTTTCAGACCAGACTGGTACATGTTTTAGACCAAACTATTACATTTCTAAGACCCAGAGGGAACATAAAGCTGCAATTAGCCACCAGGACCTTTTTAAGACACTTCCTGTAACAAAAATTACATAAACTGTAATTTTCGGGGGTCCAGGGTGTGAAGTTTGTAGTAACGCTCTATGTCTGTATCTGAGGCTGTATAGTACTGCCGGGGGTGTTGCAAGAGAGAGAGAGAGAGAGAGAGAGAGAGAGAGATTAGTTCAGTAAGATAATAGAAATAATATATTAAAAAGAGATTACGTATATTAATTACTTTCTCTCTTATAACGAAACGAATCTAACAATTCTAAATTCGATTCAGTTGTTGTTGTTGTTGTGTTGAGACTACCACTTCGACCACAACCATAACCCGAGGCTGTTGGGTCATGTTGGGTCATGAGGTGAATGTTGTGACCCAGTAAATGGAATGAAGGACGACAATACAGCATAGGTTAAGTGAGGTCACAGTGGAATTATGTACACGTAATAAATTATTGGAGTAAAGAAACTGAATCTTAGAGGTCATGTTAGGTCAAATAGAGAATATTTTGACCTTTGTGAATAATATATGGACTTAGAGGTAACATATAAGGTCACATAAAGTTAAAAAAAATAAATATTGCTTGAACTTTGTGTCTAGTGAATGGAGGTGGCGGAGGGTCAAGGTATTTACCCAGGTAAGGACGTAGCGAATTAAGGTGAGGCGGCGAGCGGTCACATATTTCCGTTATGAGGTCCGGTATGCCAATAATGTCTATGTTCTTGAGTGGAAGTTTTTGATACTTTGATAATTAGTGTTGTGTTGTGTCCATAATTACATTTTTGTCATTCTTGGCCACGAAGTCTTGGCATAATGTACTGTACGTGGGGAGCTGTTACGGGGGGGGGGGGGTCACCTGTGGTATTTTTAGACACAGGTGTTGATGGTGGGTGGGGGAGGGGGTGGTGTATCCTTGTTACGTGTAGGTATAGCCTGCCTGTCTGCCTACCTACCTGCCTGCCTGCCTGCCTGCCTGCCTGCCTTTATCACCATCACTGCCACCACCACCGGCACCACCCTCACACCATCACCAACACCAACATCACTACTACCACCACCACCACCACTCCACTACCACCACCACCACCACCACCACCACCAGAAGGTACATTATCAATTAGTAATATGCAAATGAGCGCTGAGTCCCGGCAGATAAACTTCTGGTCGTCCTCGTGCACGACTCGACACACAGACAACCTTTTCATTAACTTCTCTACGTGCGGATAACGTAGACCGTGGCGGAGTCTTCAAACACGCGTCGTGGAGGGCTGCCAAGTTAGACGAAAGTGCTATGCTTGTGTAGTCAAATGAGCATCGGCTGTTGGCGTAGTCAAATGAGCGTGTAGTGTCAGGTAGTCAAATGAGCGTGCGGTGTTAGCTTAATCAGCCCGAGTGTGAGGTGCCAGCGTGGTCAAATGAGAGTCTGGCGTCAGGTAGGAGATGGTTGGTAGTGGTGGAAGAGGGGGGGGGGAGGGAGGGGGGAGGGGGGGGTGTTGTATGGTGTGTAGTGTGAGGGAGGCACTGTATGTATGTATGTATGTATGTATGAATGAAAAAGGGGTCAAGTGTAAGTACTTTTTTTCTTTTTTACTTTAGAGAATCAAATGAGTTTATGATAATCTGACAAACACTCAAACACTCAAGTCAACTCATAACATAAACAATAGTCAAACGAGAGAGAGAGAGAGAGAGAGAGAGAGAGAGAGAGAGAGATTCAAGTACCGGGACAATGATAACGAAAACATAAGTAAAAAAAAAGAGTCAACTGAACATCTAGAAACAACAAAATATATACAGTACATAATCACAGGCCGTTAAATAGTCAAATGAGATGACAATATTGAGGGTAATAGAGAGAATAACACTAACACACGTCCTTCTTCCCTCTCCCTCTCCTCCCCTTCCCTGACCTCCCCCTTCCCTGCCTTCCCCTCCTCTACTAACCTCCCCCTTCCCTCCCCTCCCCTCCCCCCTCCCCTCCTCTACTAACCTCCCCCTGCCCTTCCCTCCCCCCTCCCCCCTCCCCGCCCCCCCATCAGGTCACCGTAGCAACAACAACAATATTATTCGAATTACAGGGACCATGTTTTGTGTCCCATGGGTTATTTTTTTTTTTGTGTGTGTCGATAATACAACTAAATGTATAGCATATTTAAGCATACGACGATATAATGTAGGTATACAGGATTGCGTATGAGTGTATTATGTAAATTGTGGAATGCAGAATCAGTGTAGAAATTGTATAATGGTTGTGGTAGTGAATTGCTGCCGCCTCTTAGTAGCTGAAGTACAAGTTTTACCTTTTACAGTTCCTGATACAGTTTTAATGTTTGGACCTAAAAAGAGAACGCCAGTATGAGCAGAACGCTGGCGGACGTTATCGTCTGGCGTAGTGCTATAATTCGACCTAACCTAACTTAAAAAAACATTAACTTAATCGAGTAATGCAACTTAACCTAATGTAACCTAACCTAACTTAACCTACCCTAACACATTAAATTAGTCTATTGATCTAACCTAACCTAACCTAATCTAACCTAACCTAACCTAACCTAACCTAACCTAACATATTAAATTAGTCTATTGATCTAACCTAACCTAATCTAACCTAACCTAACCTAACCTAACCTAACCTAATCCAACCAAACCCGGATTTAATTTCTGGTGAGAATTTAAACGTCTAAGTTAAATTCGCCAGACGTTTCACTTGAACATTTAAACGAAACTACCAGGGACATTAGGTGCTTCAACTACCAGGGTCATTAGGTGCTTCAACTACCAGGGTCATTAGGTGCTTCAACTACCAGGGTCATTAGGTGCTTCAACTACCAGGGTCATTAGGTGCTTCAACTACCAGGGTCATTAGGTGCTTCAATTACCAGTCATTAGTACCGGTACGATGTATTCGTCATTACAGAAGAGAATGTGTTATGCATTACCACCACTACCGCCACCACCATTACCACTCACGACCACCACCACCACTCACCACCACCACCACCACCACCACCACTCACCACCACCACCACTCACCACCACTCACGACCACCACCACCACTCACCACCACCACCACCACTCACCACCACCACTCACTACCACCACTCACCACCACTCACCACCACCACCACTCACCACCACTCACCACCACTCACCACCACTCACCACCACCACTCACCACCACCACCACCACCACCACCACCACTCACCACCACCACTCACCACCACTCACCACCACTCACCACCACCACTCACCACCACCACTGACCACCACTCACCACTCACCACTCACCACCACCACTCACCACCACCAAACTCAGACATGAACACAACACAACATCACACTCAACAAACTACACTTATTATTAACCGTTGAAATAAAATAAGTAAACAAACTCATTCAGGATAATTTATTAGCAACAATGAATAAAAAAAAAATAATACAATCATAATTAATAGCTTTCATCCATACTGCATCCATCCATTCATCCAACTCCTACTTGTTTTCTCCCCTTCTTTCACCCATTCATCCATCTCTCTCTCTCTCTCTCTCTCTCTCTCTCTCTCTCTCTCTCTCTCTCTCTCTCTCTCCAATCAATCCTAATTCTCTCCTCCTTCCTTCCATCCATTGTTCCTTTAGTTCATTCAACCTTCCCCTCGTCAAACCCTCCTTCCCACCTTCCCTCCTTCCCTCCTTCCCTAACAAACACATCCTTCCCTTCCCTCCTTCCCTCACTCCTTCCCTCCTTCCCTGACAAACACATCCTTCCCTTCCCTCCTTCCCTCCCTCCTTCCCTCCTTCCCTGACAAACACATCCTTCCCTTCCCTCCTTCCCTTCCTTTCCATCTGTCTGTATACCTCCTCCTTCACGTCTCAACACACTGGATCCATCTCCTTCTCTGGGGGGGGTGAGAGGGGGATAGGGGGGGTAGGGTGGGGGGTGAGAGGGGGGTGAGGGTGGGGGGGGGGGGTAGTAGTAGGCGTTATTAATTTCCACATGGAGACTTCGATTCTATAAATGCACATACAATGAACTTCACGCTTTATTTGCATCGCCATTCAATTTTAAACATTTGCATAAACGCTTCTTCTGGCTAAGGTTTCGTTCACAAGTTGAGAAGCGGAGCGGCCGAGTTGGATAAGTTTGGGAGACATCTTGCATGATATTAGCTGAGAACACTGCTCTATTATTTCCTCCCCTTCCCCTTCCCCTCCCCCTCCCGTCTTCTCCTGTCCCCCTTCCCCTCCCCTCCCTCCTTCTCTCCCTCCTTCCCCCCCATTCATTACTCCTCCTCTCCCTCATTTCTTCCCTCCATCCCTCCTTCCATTCGCCTATCCTTGTCTTTTCTCCTTATTTCATCCATTCATCTCTTAGCTTTGGTCAGGGTAATCGGTGGCCAATCTTAGCTTTGGGCAGGGTGAACGGTGGCCATCCTTAGCTTTGGGCAGGGTGAACGGTGGCCATCCTTAGCTTTGGGCATGGTGAACGGTAGCCATCCTTAGCTTTGGACAGGGTGAACGGTGGCCATCCTTAGCTTTGGTCAGGGTGAACGGTGGCCATCCTTAGCTTTGGGCAGGGTGAACGTTGGCCGACCTTAGCTTTGGGCAGTGTGAACGGTGGACATCCTTAGCCTTTGGCAGGGTGAACGGTGGTCATCCTTAGCTTTGGGCAGGGTGAACGGTGGCCATCCTTAGCTTTGGGCAGGGTGAACGGTGGCCATCCTTAGCTTTGGGCAGGGTGAACGGTAGCCATCCTTAGCTTTGGGCAGGGTGAACGGTGGTCATCCTTAGCTTTGGACAGGGTGAACGGTGGACATCCTTAGCTGTGGCCAGGGTGAACGGTGGACATCCTTAGCTGAACGACAGAAGGGATGGATTTTCACCCTAAGCTCCCTGTCTGTGTACGGCAGGAGAGAAGATCGCCCTCCGTGTCTGCAGGGAGAGAGGTGCCATTACTCTCCCTGACGGTGTGGTGGCCCTGTCCTGTGGTCAACACTATAGTATATCTCCCTCTTAGCTAGATTG
>CAUDMG010001560.1:527500-537500 GCA_958450375.1 Homarus gammarus | reverse complement strand
ACCCGACTGTCCCTCCTCCTACACCCCCCTCCACCTCTCCCCTCCCCCCTTTACTTCCTTCCCCTCCTTTTCCCCTCTTCTTGCTGCTCCTCACACCTAGAATGTCTTCCTCTAAACCTCTCTCCTTTTCTCTTTCCCCTCTTTCTCCCCCGTTTTCCACTCTCCTCCCCCTCTCGCTTTCTCCCCTATCTCTCTTTCACCCCCCTCTCTCTCGCTCTTCTCCCTTCGTCTCTCTCTCTCTTCTCCCCAATCCCTTTCTTCTCTCTCGCCCCTCCTCTTTCTCCCCACCTCTCTGTCTCTCCCCTTCCCTCCCTCCTCCCCACTTTTCTCCCCTCCTCTTTACCTCTCCTCCTCTCTACCCCCTCGCTCTTTCCCCACCCATTCTCTTTCCTTCCTCCAATCCCTTCCCTTCCCTCCCCACCTCCCATCCATCTCCCCCTCTCTCCTTCTCCCTCTTCTTTCTCTCTCTCTCTCTCTCTCTCTCCCTTCTCTCCCCAGGCGTCTAGCAGGATCCCTCGTACCTGGACTTTTCCCCGATGCTTGACTAAGAACTGTGCAGCGCGACCTATACGAGACCCAGGGGGACTGAGGCACATCCTGGAGGCGGCCCAAAGTGTGACTTGATGGGGGGCAGAACATCGTGTCTCTCCCGCCAGAGTGGGTTGGGCGAGGTTGAAGAGGCTTTGGGGTGAATAATGCTTCATGCAGGTACGGTGGGTAAATGGATTGGAGAGGGAGGGGGGAGGGGGGAAGGAAGAGTGGGGGGAGGGGGGAAGGAAGGGTGGGGGTAGGGATGGGTGGGAGGGATGGGGGGGAAGGGGGAAAGGGGATTGGAGAAAGAGGGGTGAGGGGTGTGAAAGGGATGGGAAAGAAAGGATGGGGAGAGAAGAATGGAAGGTGGGGAGGGAAGGATGAGGGGGTGGGGGACAGAGGGATGGAGAGGGATGGGGAGAGAAAGGTGGAAGGTGGGAGTAGGGAAAGAAAGGAAAGGAAGGGAGAGGGAGGGAAAGGAAGGATGGGGAAGAGAGAGAGGGAAAGAAGGGGTACAGCAGGTAGAGGAGAAGAAAATATTAAAAACAAATTGAAGAAAAAGCAAGAAGACAAACTACAAGGTGAGGAAGAGGAGGAATGGCAGGAGTAGGAGAAGTAGCAGGAGTAGGAGGAGTAGCAGGAGTAGGAGGAGTAGCAGGAGGAGGAGGAGTAGCAGGAGGAGGAGGAGGAGGAGGAATAGTCAGTAGCAGGAGGAGGAGGAGGAGGAGGAGGAGGAGGGGTAGCAGCAGGAGGAGGGGGAGGAGGAGACTAGGAGGTGGATGGTGTTGGGGTCGACCTACCTGGCCTCTTCCATGTCTTGCAGGTGCAGTAGTTAATTATTGCAGGCACAGGTGGTGGGAGGGATGGGAGGGGGAGGGATTGATGGGAGGGGTAGGAGGGATGGGAGGCATGGGAGGGGTAGGAGGGATGGGAGGGGGAGGGATTGATGGGAGGGGGAGGGAAGGATGGGAGGATGATATGATGGGAGAGGGAGGGAAGGATGGGAGGGGGAGGAGGGATGGGAGGGGTAGGAGGGTTGGGAGGGGGAGGAGGGATGGGAGGGGGAGAGATTGTTGGGGGGGGGGAGGGAAGGATGGGAGGGGTAGGAGGGATGGGAGGAGGAGGGAGGGACGGGAGGATGATATGGTGGGAGGGGAGGGAGTGTTGGGGGGATGATGTGATGGGATGATGGGAGGGGGAGGGAGGGATGGGCGGATGATGTGGTGGGAGGGAAAGAGGAGGAGGAGGAAAAGGAGGAGGAAGAAGAGGAGGAGGAGGATGCTGGGGTCAACTTAAGACTCTAACATGTGGAGACGGAAAGGAAAGAAGAAGAAGAGAGAGAGAGAGAGAGAGAGAGAGAGAGAGAGAGAGAGAGAGAGAGAGAGGATCTAGAATGTCGGCATAAGGTAGATTGCAGGGAGGGGGGAGGAAGGGAGGGGGGAGGGGTGAAGGGAAGGAAGGAGAGATGGAAAGAGAGAGGCAGGGGAAGAAAGGAAAGGAAGGAGAGAGAAAGAAAGGAGGGAATGGAAGGAAGGAAGGAAGGAAGGAAGGAAGGACAGAAGAAGGAAGGAAGAGAGTGAGGGGGAAGAAAGGAACAAGGGAGTGAGAGAGGTGGAGGGAAGGACAGATGAAAGGAAGGGAGGGAGGGGGAGAGAGAGAGAATGAGGGGAATGGAGAGATGTAAAGAGGAAAGGAAGGAATGAAGGAAGGAGAGAGGAAGGGATTAAGGGAAGGAAAGAGAAAGGGATTAAGGGAGAGAAATAGGAAGGGAGGGAAGAGGAAAGGAGTATGGATAAACAAGGGAGATAATTTAAAGTCGAACAAAACAAAGGAATGATGACAGAGAGAAGAAAAAATAAGAGCATCAGAGATAATTGAAGGAAGAAGGAGAAGAAGAAGAAGAAGAAGAAGAAGAGATAGAGAGAGAGAGAGAGAGAGAGAGAGAGAGAGAGAGCAGGTGTAACATTACCTTATAAGGCCTCACGGTCACCTAAGTGTTATATCCTTACATTAATGACTAGTAAAATTGACGCTTATGTTTAAGAGGAGTGATAAAGTGGAGGCTTACGAGAGAGAGAGAAGGAGAGAGAGAGAGTGAGTGAGAGAGAGAGAAGGAGAGAGAGTGAGTGAGAGAGAGAGAAGGAGAGAGAGAGAGAGAAAGTGGTGAGGTGAGTTAGGTCAATTCTCATTCCTATATCATCACCATCATCATCATCACCATCATCATCATCATCATCATCATCACCGATCATCATCACCATCACCCATCATCATCATCATCATCATCATCATCTATCATCAATCATCACCATCACCCATCATCATCACCATCACCCATCATCATCACCATCACCCATCATCATCACCATCACCCATCATCATCACCATCAACCATCATCATCATCATCATCATCACCATCACCCATCATCATCACCATCACCCATCATCATCACCATCACCCATCATCATCACCATCACCCATCATCATCACCATCACCCATCATCATCACCATCATCATCATCATCATCATCATCATCACCCATCATCATCACCATCACCCATCATCATCACCATCACCTATCATCATCACCATCACCCATCATCATCATCATCATCATCATCTATCATCAATCATCATCATCACCATCATCATCACCATCACCCATCATCATCATCATCATCATCACCATCACCCATCATCATCACCATCACCCATCATCATCACCATCACCCATCATCATCATCACCATCATCATCACCATCACCCATCATCATCATCTTCATCATCACCATCACCCATCATCATCACCATCACCCATCATCATCATCTTCATCATCATCATCATCATCACCATCACCCATCATCACCATCACCCATCATCATCACCATCACCCATCATCATCATCATCACCATCACCCATCATCATCATCACCATCACCCATCATCATCATCACCATCACCCATCATCATCACCATCACCCATCATCATCATCATCACCATCACCATCATCACCATCATCACCATCATCATCATCATCATCATCACCATCATCATCATCATCATCATCACCATCATCATCACCATCACCCATCATCATCATCATCATCATCATCACCATCACCCATCATCATCACCATCACCCATCATCATCATCACCATCACCCATCATCATCACCATCACCCATCATCATCACCATCACCCATCATCATCATCACCATCACCCATCATCATCACCATCACCCATCATCATCACCATCACCCATCATCATCACCATCATCATCATCATCACCATCATCACCATCACCCATCATCATCATCATTACCATCACCCATCATCATCACCATCACCCATCATCATCATCATCATCATCATCATCACCCATCCTCATCACCATCACCCATCATCATCACCATCATCATCATCATCACCATCATCACCATCATCAGAGAGAGGGGCAACAGGTGTGTCACTTCGTTTAACTCAATCAAATTAAAACTTAGCATCACGTGACACTGGACCTTTCTGTTATGACAATTACCAATATAATTAATTCCTCCGCTTTCACAGTCATGATGGGGATGGGAGGGGGAGGGGGTCCAGGTGTGTAGTCAGAGGGGGGTGGTGGAGGGGGGATGGGGAGGGGTGGGGAGGGGCAGGGGTGAGGAGGGGGAGGGGGGTCCAGGTGTGTAGTCAGAGGGGGGTGGTGGAGGGGGGGATGGGGAGGGGTCGGGAGGGGGAAGGGGGTCCAGGTGTGTAGTCAGAGGGGGGTGGTGGAGGGGGGATGGGGAGTTGTTATTGTTTTGGGCCATTCTGTTGTTAGATGGAGTGAGGTGATGTGGGGATTGTGTGGTGGGGGGAAGAGTGGGGAGGGAGGGGAGGGGGTTGGTGGGAGAAGGGGGAGGGAAGAAGGGGTGTTTTGGGTAAGGGTGATATTGGGGACGAAATGGGGGTGGTGGAGGGGTAGTTATAGTGGTGATGGTGGACATGATGGTGGTGATGGGGATGAGGATGGTGGTGATGGGGAGGAGGATGGTGGTGGTGATGGGGAGGAGGATGGTGGTGATAGGGAGGAGGATGGTGGTGGTGATGGGGAGGAGGATAGTGGTGGTGATGGTGGTGATGGGGATGAGGATGGTGGTGATAGGGAGGAGAATGGTGGTGATGGGGAGGAGGATGGTGGTGGTGATGGGGAGGAAGATTGTGGTGATGGGGAGGAGAATGGTAGTGATGGGGAGAACGATGGTGGTGATGGGGTTAAGATGAGAGTGATGGGGGCCATTCTGTAGAAGAGTGGCAGTGAGTGATGCTAGTGAAGGGGAGGTGTGGCACTAGTGATGGGGAGGTGTGGCACTAGTGAAGGGGAGGTGTGGCACTAGTGAAGGGGAGGTGTGGCACTAGTGATGGGGAGGTGTGGCACTAGTGAAGGGGAGGTGTGGCACTAGTGGTGGGGAGGTGTGGCACTAGTGAAGGGGAGGCGTGGCACTAGTGAAGGGGAGGTGTGGCACGAGTGAAGGGGAGGTGTGGCACTAGTGAAGGGGAGGTGTGGCACTAGTGAAGGGGAGGTGTGGCACTAGTGAAGGGGAGGTGTGGCACTAGTGATGGGGAGGTGTGGCACTAGTGATGGGGAGGTGTGGCACTAGTGATGGGGAGGTGTTGCACTAGTGAAGGGGAGGTGTGGCACTAGTGATGGGGAGGTGTGGCACTAGTGAAGGGGAGGTGTGGCACTAGTGAAGGGGAGGTGTGGCACTAGTGATGGGGAGGTGTGGCACTAGTGAAGGGGAGGTGTGGCACTAGTGAAGGGGAGGTGTGGCACTAGTGAAGGGGAGGTGTGGCACTAGTGAAGGAGAGGTGTGGCACTAGTGAAGGGAAGGTGTCGTGCTAGTGAAGGGGAGGTGAGGCACTAGTGAAGGGGAGGTGTGGCACTAGTGAAGGGGAGGTGTGGCACTAGTGAAGGAGAGGTGTGGCACTAGTGAAGGGGAGGTGTCGTGCTAGTGAAGGGGAGGTGAGGCACTAGTCAAGGGGAGGTGTGGCACTAGTGAAGGGGAGGTGTGGTACTAGTGAAGGGGAGGTGTGGCACTAGTGAAGGGGAGGTGAGGCACTAGTGAAGGGGAGGTGAGGCACTAGTGAAGGGGAGGTGTGGCACTAGTGAAGGGGAGGTGTGGCACTAGTGAAGGGGAGGTGTCGTGCTAGTGAAGGGGAGGTGTCGTGCGAGTGAAGGGGAGGTGAGGCACTAGTGAAGGGGAGGTGAGGCACTAGTGAAGGAGAGGTGTGGCACTAGTGATGGGGAGGTGTGGCACTAGTGAAGGGGAGGTGTGGCACTAGTGATGGGGAGGTGTGGCACTAGTGAAGGGGAGGTGTGGCACTAGTGAAAGGGAGGTGTGGCACTAGTGATGGGGAGGTGTGGCACTAGTGAAGGGGAGGTGTGGCACTAGTGAAAGGGAGGTGTGGCACTAGTGAAGGGGAGGTGTGGCACTAGTGAAGGGAAGGTGAGGCACTAGTGAAGGGGAGGTGTGGCACTAGTGAAGGGGAGGTGTGGCACTAGTGAAAGGGAGGTGTGGCACTAGTGAAGGGGAGGTGAGGCACTAGTGAAGGGGAGATGTGGCACTAGTGAAGGGGAGGTGTGGCACTAGTGAAGGGGAGGTGTGGCACTAGTGAAGGGGAGGTGTGGCACTAGTGAAGGGGAGGTGTGGCACTAGTGAAGGGGAGGTGTGGCACTAGTGAAGGGGAGGTGTGGCACTAGTGAAGGGGAGGTGAGGCACTAGTGAAGGGGAAGTGAGGCACTAGTGAAGGGGAGGTGTGGCACTAGTGAAGGAGAGGTCTGGCACTAGTGAAGGGGAGGTGTGGCACTAGTGAAGGGGAGGTGTGGATCTCGTGAAGGGAAGGTGTGGCACTAGTGAAGGGGAGGTGTGGCACTAGTGAAGGGGAGGTGTGGCACTAGTGAAGGGGAGGTGAGGCACTAGTGAAGGGGAGGTGTGGCACTAGTGAAGGGGAGGTGTGGTGCTAGTGAAGGAGAGGTCACCCCTCACCTGTTCACCTCTACCTGTACACCCCTACCTGTACACCCCTACCTGTACACCTCTACCTGTTCACCCCTACTTGTACACCCCCTACCTGTACACCCCTACCTGTACACTCCCTACTTGTACACTAACTACTTGTACACCCCTACCTGTACACCCCCTACCTGCACACCCCTACCTGTACACTCCCTACTTGTACACTAACTACTTGTACACCCCTACCTGTACACCCCCTACCTGTACACCCCTACCTGTACACCCCTACCTGTACACCCCCTACTTGTACACCCCTACCTGTACACCCCCTACTTGTACACCCCTACCTGTACACCCCTACCTGCACACTCCCTTCTTGTACACCCCTACCTGTACGCCCTTACCTGTACACCCCTAACTGTACATCCCCTACCTGTTAACCCCTACCTGTTCAACCCCTACCTGTTCACCCCCTACATGTACACCACTACCTGTACACCCCTACCTGTACACCCCTACCTGTTCACCCCTACCTGTTCAACCCCTACCTGTTGACCCCCTACATGTACACCACTACCTGTACACCCCCACCTGTACACCCCTACCTGTACACCCCCTACCTGTACACCCCTACTTGTACACCCCTACCTGTACACCCCTACCTGTACACCCCCTACCTGTACACCCCTACCTGTACACTCCCTACTTGTACACTCCCTACTTGTACACCCCTACCTGTACACCCCTACCTGTACACCCCCTACCTGTACACCCCTACCTGTACACCCCTACCTGTACACCCCCTACTTGTACACCCCTACCTGTACACCCCTACCTGTACACTTCCTTCTTGTACACCCCTACCTGTACACCCCTACCTGTACACTTCCTTCTTGTACACCCCTACCTGTACGCCCTTACCTGTACACCCCTACCTGTACACCCCTACCTGTAAATCCCCTACCTGTACACCCCTACCTGTTCACCCCTACCTGTTCACCCCTACCTGTACACTCCCTACTTGTACACCCCTACCTGTACACCCCTACCTGTACACCCCTACCTGTACACCCCCTACCTGTACACCCCTACCTGTACACCCCTACCTGTACACCCCCTACTTGTACACCCCTACCTGTACACCCCTACCTGTACACTTCCTTCTTGTACACCCCTACCTATACGCCCTTACCTGTACACCCCTACCTGTACACCCCTACCTGTAAATCCCCTACCTGTACACCCCTACCTGTTCACCCCTACCTGTTCACCCCTACCTGTTCACCCCCTACATGTACACCACTACCTGTACACCCCTACCTGTACACCCCCTATCTGTACACCCCCTACCTGTACACCCCTGCTTGTACACCCCTACCTGTACACCCCTACCTGTACACCCCCTACCTGTACACCCCTACCTGTACACTCCCTACTTGTACACTCCCTACTTGTACACCCCTACCTGTACACCCCTACCTGTACACCCCCTACCTGTACACCCCTACCTGTACACCCCTACCTGTACACCCCCTGCTTGTACACCCCTACCTGTACACCCCTACCTGTACACACCCTTCTTGTGCACCCCTACCTGTACGCCCTTACCTGTACACCCCTACCTGTACACCCCCTACCTGTAAATCCCCTACCTGTACACCCCTACCTGTTCAACCCCTACCTGTTGACCCCCTACCTGTACACCCCTGCTTGTACACCCCTACCTGTACACCCCTACCTGTACACCCCCTACCTGTACACCCCTACCTGTACACTCCCTACTTGTACACTCCCTACTTGTACACCCCTACCTGTACACCCCTACCTGTACACTCCCTACTTGCACACCCCTACCTGTTTACCCCCTACGTGTACACCCCTACTTGTACACCCCTACCTGTTGACCCCCTACCTGTACACCCCTACCTGTACACCCCTACCTGTACACCCCTACCTGCTCACTCCTACCTGTATACACCCCTACCTGTACACCCCTACTTGCACACCCCTACCTGTACACCGCCTACCTGTACACCCCTACCTGTAAACTCCCTACCTGTGCACCCCTACTTGTGCACCCTACGTGTACACCCCTACCTGTACACCCCTACCTGTACACCCCTACCTGTACACTCCCTACCTGTACACCCCTACCTGTACACTCCTACCTGCACACCCCTACCTGTACACCCCTACCTGTATACCCCTACCTGTACACCCCCACCTGTACAGCCCTACCTGCACACCCCTACCTGTACACCCCTACCTGTACACCCCTACCTGTACAACCCTACCTGTACACCCCTACCTGTACACCCCTACCTGTACACCCCTACCTGTACACTCCCTACCTGTACACCCCTACTTGTACACTCCCTACCTGTACACCCCTACCTGTACACCCTTACCTGTACACTCCCCACCTGTACACCCACCTGTACACCCCTACCTGTACACCCCTACCTGTACACCCCTACCTGTACACTCCCTACCTGTACACCCCCACCTGTACACCCCTACCTGTACACCCCTTCCTGCACACTCCCTACCTGTACACTCCCTTCTTGTACACCCCTACCTGTACACCCCTACCTGTACACCCCTTCCTGCACACTCCCTACCTGTACACTCCCTACCTGTACACCCCTACCTGTACACCCCTACCTGTACACCCACTACCTGTACACCCCTACCTGTACACCCCTACCTGTACACTCCCTACTTGTACACCCCTACTTGTACACCCCTACCTGTACACCCCTACCTGTACACCCCTACCTGTACACTCTCTTCTTGCACACCCCTACCTGTACACCCCTACCTGTACACCCCTACCTGTACACTCCCTTTTTGTACACCCCTACCTGTACACCCCTACCTGTACACCCCTATCTGTACACTTCCTTCTTGTACACCCCTACCTGTACACCCTTACCTGTACACTCCCCACCTGTACACCCCTACCTGTACACTCCCTACCTGTACACCCCTACCTGTACACCCCTATCTGTACACTTCCTTCTTGTACACCCCTACCTGTACACCCTTACCTGTACACTCCCCACCTGTACACCCCTACCTGTACACTCCCTACCTGTACACCCCTCCCTGTACACTCCCCACCTGTACACCCCTACCTGTACACTCCCTACCTGTACACCCCTACCTGTACACTCCCTACCTGTACACCCCTACCTGTACACCCCCACCTGTACACCCCTACCTGTACACTCCCTACCTGTACACCCCCCACCTGTACACCCCTACCTGTACACTCCCCACCTGTACACCCCTACCTGTACACCCCCACCTGTACACCCCTACCTGTACACCCCTACCTGTACACCCCTACCTGTACACCCCTACCTGTACACCCCCCACCTGTACACCCCTACCTGTACACCCCTACCTGTACACTCCCCACCTGTACACCCCTACCTGTACACCCCCACCTGTACACCCCTA
>CAUDMG010001560.1:395000-522500 GCA_958450375.1 Homarus gammarus | reverse complement strand
TAAGGTAAGGCGGTGTGTGCGTGTGTGTGTGTGTGTGTGTGTGTGTGTGTCTTTTGAATATGTATGTGTAATGTTAGTTGCTTCTGTTCGCTTGTTTTTTTTTTTGTTTTTTTTCCAACACACACACACACACACACACACACACACACACACACACCTGAGGTAATATTTCGAACACCACAAGGTAAAGCTGCTGTTTGGAATGTATCACGTGTAGTTCGAACATCTGATGATAACGAAGGGTTCGGTTATAATGTTCGAATCGTGTACAATAATAAGAGGTTGACTCGATGGTTCGTTCGAATATTTGTGTTGTGGTTCGAATATTATATAATGATAAGGAGAGAGAGAGAGAGAGAGAGAGAGAGAGAGAGAGAGAGAGAGAGAGAGTCAAATTTCATACGCTGGATAGGAGGTAGATCTCTCTCTCTCTCTCTCTCTCTCCCTCTCTCTCTCTCTCTCTCTCCTTCTCTCTCTCTCTCTCACTCTCTCTCTCACTCTCTCTCTCTCTCTCTCTCTCTCTCTCTCTCTCTCTCTCTCTCTAGGGCCGGTACAGGACCAACTAAACTCGGTATATCACCCCGGGAGTTACACATCATGCACTATAACTACACCCTCCAGGAGTATACCTGAGTGTAGTATAACGTAGATTAACTCACCTGGCAGTATACCTCCACCAACCTCACCTGTCTGAGGAGTGAGTGAGGGAGGGAGAGGGTGAGGGAGGGAGGAAGAGATGGGGGTGAGGGTGAGGAAGAGATGGGGGTGAGGGTGAGGAAGGGGTGAGGGTAAGGAAGAGATGGGGGTGAGGGTGAGGAAGGGGTGAGGGTAAGGAAGAGATGGGGGTGAGGGTGAGGGATAGAGAGAAGGGATGGAGGGAGAGGTAAAGGGGGTGAGGTTGAGAGAGATAGAGAGACGGGGAGAAGAGAGGAGAGAGTGAGGGAAGAAGGTGAGAGAGATAGGAAAGAGCGAGAGAAAAACAGGAACTGAGAGAGAGAGAGAGAGAGAGAGAGAGAGAGAGAGAGAGACTTTCTTTTGAGTATGGGTGGTAGGTTTAGGTTGGTCTAGGTAGGTGTAGGTAGATGTGGGTGGGTGTAGGTGGGTGCAGGTGGGTGCAGGTGGGTGCAGGTGGGTGCAGGTGGGTACAGGTGGGTGCAGGTGGGTACAGGTGGGGTACAGGTGGGTACAGGTGGGTGCAGGTGGGTACAGGTGGGGTGCAGGTGGGTACAGGTGGGGTGCAGGTGGGTACAGGTGGGTGCAGGTGGGTGCAGGTGGGTGCAGGTGGGTACAGGTGGGTGCAGGTGGGTACTCTAATACACCTAAGTATATCTCCTCCACTGGGGCCGCCACACATATATTACCACACACGAGTTAGTGTCAGAATATCTTGTCAGGAATAAATAGCTGTGTGTGTGTGTGTGTGTGTGTGTGTGTATGTGTATGTGTGTGTGTGTGTGTGTGTGTGTGTGTGTGTGTGTGTGTGTGTGTGTGTGTGTGTGTGTGTGTGTGTGTAATAATAATAATAATAATAATAATAATAATTAACGGTTTATTGAAAGAGCATAGAAGTCAGAAGGCTGAAAATATACATTTACATATTTGGGGAATGGGTTTCGAATTACAAATAATATACAAGTAACATAAGTGACACAAATAAGATATATAATAACTAGATGGGGAAAGCTCAAACTACAGGGCATTTCAACATAGTGACAGTGCAAGAAGTAGTATTTACAGGGAGTGAATACACTGATTTATTACAAGTTATTGATAATTTTTACAATGGTTGGGACTGGGCTGTTCTTACAGCGATCAGTTCGTGCACGTATGGGCTGGATGCGGTTGTGGTGTCGCATAGCAATTCTCGGGCTAGGGATCTCAGGTGGTAGTAGAAGCCGGTGTCGAAGATGGTGCAGAAGCTTCTTACCAAATTTGCAGATGAGGTCGTGGTGATGGTCAGTGAGAGTCGAAAGGGTCAGTGTGTTGAGCGCTTCTTGATATGTGGAGTAGGAAGGGGAGAGAATAATCTTGCATGCCCTCTTTTGCACTTTTTCTTAGTGTTTACGTTGTGTGGCATTTAGGGAGGAAGACCAGGTAGGGGAGGCATAGGTGAGCTTGGGAAGTATGAATGTTGTGTAAACACTGAGGAGCTCGTGTGCAGGAACTCCGAGGGACTTGAGTCGGCGGAGGAGGTGGAGACGGAAACTGGAGGATTTGACAACTTCACTGACGTGTGTGTGTAATAATAATAATAATAATAACTAACGGTTTATTGAAAGAGCTTGGCAGCCAGAAGGCTGAAAAAATACAGTTACATAATTGGGAAATGGGTTTCGAATTATAAATAATATACAAATAACATAAGTGATATAAATAAGATATATAATAACTAGATGGGGAAAAGCTCAGACTACAGGGCATTTCAATATAGTGACAGTGCAAGAAGTAGTATTTACTGGGAGTGAATACATTGGTTTGTTTGTGTGTGTGTGTGTGTGTGTGTGTGTTTTGTGTGTGTGTGTGTGTGTGTGTGTGTGTGTGTGTGTGTGTGTGTAATAATAATAATAATAATTAATAATAACAATAATAATAATAATAATAATAATAATAATAAACGGTTAATTAATAGAGTTGCAGCCGGTGGCTGAAAATATACAAACTCACATTTGATTTAGACATAATGATATGCGTTGATTACATTTACAGGGCTGTACAGTACATAAATCAGGAGTTGTTTATTTTTTTAACAATAGATGGGATGGTGCTATTCTTATATCTATCAGTGCGGGCTCTTATGGGCTGAATTTTGTTGTAGTGGCGGACTGCGCGAGGTGGGCGGGGGACTGCCGGTGGCAGGAGGTGGCGATGACGAGGGTGGTGCAGTAGTCCACTGCCAAACCTTGCTAGTGCTTGGTGGTGGAGGTCACTGAGGGATGGCATTTCCAGGGTGGAGAGAGCGTTGATGTAGCCGGAGTAGTCTACGCAGAGCATGATTCTGCAGGCCCTTTTCTGTACCTTCTCTAGCCGACGTTGTTGGGTGGAGTTGAGAGAAGACGACCAGGCTGGTGACGCATACGTTAGTTTGGGGAGAATAAAGGCGTTGTAGATAGTCCTCAGCTCTGGCGTGGGTGTCCCAAGTGACCTAAGTCGTCGTAGCATGTAGAGTCGGTACGAGGCTGCCTTGATTGTGTTATTTACATGGGCCTTCCAGTCCAGTTTGTGGTCTATGGTAACACCCAGGAGTTTGGCAGACTGCACCAGCTGGAGAGGATGGGCACCCACTGTGACTGCTGGGGCTTGCACTGGAGTGGTGGCGGTATTGATGTGCATGATTACGGTTTTGGTGTGGTTGATGGTGACCGTGTTCTCCGTAGTCCATGCCTGTAGCCTGTCCAGGGTGCCTTGTAGCGATGATTAGTCTGGTGCGGTATGTGTGTGTGTGTGTGTGTGTGTGTGTGTGTGTGTGTTAGATATATCAAAGTTTACACACAGAATATAATATGGGTAGACACACCCCCTCCCACTAGCATTACAATATAGCACTTTGTCAAACGCATCTATATTGTACCTGAGGCTATGACCATTATCACCTGTAATCAAGAAAGCACACACACACACACACACACACACACACACACACACACACACACACACACACACTGGGGTGGCTAAACTTTAAGTGAACCAGGTGTTGGTAATATTTTTCCGGTCAGCACACATTTTTTTTTTTTTTTTTACCTTTTTTTTCATTTTGCCTTCACCTCTTCCTTCCCTGTATCGTCGGTGTGTCAGAATACATCATACTCCTCTCTCCTCACTCTGTATTCCTGTAACCGAGTCAACAACAACAATATGTAACTGTATTTTTATTTTTTTCTTATTATTTAACATCACCTTTTTTTCTTTCAATTTTTTTTTTGTATTCGTTTCTTTCATTACGTTAATTGTGTTTTGAATTTGATATAAAAGGAGTAGGGATTTCCTTTCTTTCTTTCTTTCTTTCTTTCTTTCTTTCTTTCTTTCGGATCTGTTTGCTTGTGTACCTATATATTTATTTCTCCGACTCGTGGTCAACAAATGGCAGCGGGGTTCAGGTAGGGAAGGGTGAGGGAGGGGTGAGGGGTGAGGGGTGACGGAGGAGGAAGGGGGGTAGAAGGGGGTGGAAGGAGGGGAGGAGGGGCCGCCGCTCTCCACCTTCATAAGCAACACCAAATTTCCCCCCACAAACGCGCCATTAAGCTCGTGTTTCCTCCAGAATTTCCCATTTCTCGTAGTCTGTTCATTAACGTTTTCATAAAGTGTTTCTAACTATTTATTTACTTTCCTTTATTTTTTCCTTAGTGATGGGATAATGTCTTAGACCACATCATTTACTTAATTAATAAAACAAATAAATTCAATTACCAGGATATTATTCCTTTAAGTGTCCCATTAAATAATATCAGCCACGTTTTCTATAATAGTGTTTATAATTTAAATATTTATATCATTTATTTTTCTCTTTGTTATTCACTCAGTTTTATAATGTTCAATTCGATTCAATTAAGGTCTTATCACACTGAGGTAATTCTTCGTGTATAACCGAGTACTCACAGACAGACAGACAGACAGACAGACATACAAACAGAGAGACAGACAGACAGACAGACAGACAGACAGACAAATACTATTATATGTCACACAAAATTGTACCCACACTTGTAGAATAAATTGTTTATGTCAAGTTCGGGAAAATATGGTTTGGGTGGGGGTGGGGTGGAGTGGGGTGGGGTGGGGGTGGGGTGAGGTGGGGTGGGGTGAGGTGGGGGTGGGGTGAGGTGGGGTGGGGTGGGGTGGGGTGGGGTGAGGTGGGGTGGGGTGGGGTGGGGTGGGGAAGGTGGGGTGGGGTGGGGTGGGGTAGGGTGGGGGTGGTTGTAGGGGAGGGTGGGATGGGGTGGGGTGAGATGGGGTGAGGTGGGGCGGGGTGTGACACTCGCATACTAGGTCAATAATCCTGGTTTCTGATTGGTTGTTTAGAGAAGACTTGCATCACGTGATCTTATTGGTGTTGTGTTGTGTTGTGTTGCGTTGTGTTGTGTTGTGTTGCGTTGTGTCTGTCGGCTTTGTTCTTTTCTGTTTAGGATAAAGTGTTTGGGGAAGTGAAGGTGTGTTGAACAGGTGTGTGTGTGTTGGTGTGTTGAACAGGTGTGTGTGTGTTGGTGTGTTGAACAGGTGTGTGTGTGTTGGTGTGTTGAACAGGTGTGTGTGTGTTGGTGTGTTGAACAGGTGTGTGTGTGTGTTGGTGTGTTGAATAGGTGTGTGTGTGTTGGTGTGTTGAACAGGTGTGTGTGTGTTGGTGTGTTGAACAGGTGTATGTGTTGGTGTGTTGAACAGGTGTGTGTGTGTTGGTGTGTTGAACAGGTGTGTGTGTGTGTTGGTGTATTGAACAGGTGTGTGTGTGTTGGTGTATTGAACAGGTGTGTGTGTGTTGGTGTGTTGAACAGGTGTGTGTGTGTTGGTGTATTGAACAGGTGTGTGTGTGTTGGTGTGTTGAACAGGTGTGTGTGTGTGTTGGTGTATTGAACAGGTATGTGTGTGTTGGTGTGTTGAACAGGTGTGTGTGTGTGTTGGTGTGTTGAACAGGTGTGTGTGTGTGTTGGTGTATTGAACAGGTGTGTGTGTGTGTTGGTGTGTTGAACAGGTGTGTGTGTGTTGGTGTATTGAACAGGTGTGTGTGTGTTGGTGTATTGAACAGGTGTGTGTGTGTTGGTGTGTTGAACAGGTGTGTGTGTGTTGGTGTATTGAACAGGTGTGTGTGTGTGTTGGTGTATTGAACAGGTGTGTGTGTGTTGGTGTATTGAACAGGTGTGTGTGTGTTGGTGTGTTGAACAGGTGTGTGTGTGTTGGTGTATTGAACAGGTGTGTGTGTGTTAGTGTATTGAACAGGTGTGTGTGTGTTGGTGTATTGAACAGGTGTGTGTGTGTTGGTGTATTGAACAGGTGTGTGTGTGTGTTGGTGTATTGAACAGGTGTGTGTGTGTTGGTGTGTTGAACAGGTGTGTGTGTGTGTTGGTGTGTTGAATAGGTGTGTGTGTGTTGGTGTGTTGAACAGGTGTGTGTGTGTTGGTGTGTTGAACAGGTGTGTGTGTGTTGGTGTGTTGAACAGGTGTGTGTGTGTGTTGGTGTGTTGAATAGGTGTGTGTGTGTTGGTGTGTTGAACAGGTGTGTGTGTGTTGGTGTGTTGAACAGGTGTATGTGTTGGTGTGTTGAACAGGTGTGTGTGTGTTGGTGTGTTGAACAGGTGTGTGTGTGTGTTGGTGTATTGAACAGGTGTGTGTGTGTTGGTGTATTGAACAGGTGTGTGTGTGTTGGTGTGTTGAACAGGTGTGTGTGTGTTGGTGTATTGAACAGGTGTGTGTGTGTTGGTGTGTTGAACAGGTGTGTGTGTGTGTGTTGGTGTATTGAACAGGTATGTGTGTGTTGGTGTGTTGAACAGGTGTGTGTGTGTGTTGGTGTGTTGAACAGGTGTGTGTGTGTGTTGGTGTATTGAACAGGTTTGTGTGTGTGTTGGTGTGTTGAACAGGTGTGTGTGTGTTGGTGTATTGAACAGGTGTGTGTGTGTTGGTGTATTGAACAGGTATGTGTGTGTTGGTGTGTTGAACAGGTGTGTGTGTGTTGGTGTATTGAACAGGTGTGTGTGTGTGTTGGTGTATTGAACAGGTGTGTGTGTGTTGGTGTATTGAACAGGTGTGTGTGTGTTGGTGTGTTGAACAGGTGTGTGTGTGTTGGTGTATTGAACAGGTGTGTGTGTGTTGGTGTATTGAACAGGTGTGTGTGTGTTGGTGTATTGAACAGGTGTGTGTGTGTTAGTGTATTGAACAGGTGTGTGTGTGTTGGTGTATTGAACAGGTGTGTGTGTGTTGGTGTATTGAACAGGTGTGTGTGTGTGTTGGTGTATTGAACAGGTGTGTGTGTTGGTGTATTGAACAGGTGTGTGTGTTGGTGTGTTGAACAGGTGTGTGTGTGTGTTGGTGTATTGAACAGGTGTGTGTGTGTTGGTGTATTGAACAGGTGTGTGTGTGTGTTGGTGTATTGAACAGGTGTGTGTGTGTGTGTTGGTGTATTGAACAGGTGTGTGTTGGCGATAATGTGGTGTGGAGTTGGCTCAGATACACCATCACTTTACACGGGACAACACTGTAGGTCACTATATTTCACTCCATCACACTACACTACCATACAGCTACACTATAGAATGAGCCATACATTACAATAACACATTATGAACACTTCACTCATCATAAAACACCACAATGAACGCCACAACGCCACAAAACACCACAATGAACAACTCACAATAAAGCTCACTACACACCATCAGAAAGCACCACAATGAACACCTATAACACCACAGAGCACAATATTGCAGCTCACAACGCCACACATTACACCACGTCACACAACACAACACCGCACCATAACCCGGCCGTAGGAACAAGATCATGAATGGGCCTTATGGGGTGGGGGGGGATACTGTCGGGGTAGAACAGTGCTATACTCACCTATATGAACCCGGCGACACACACACACACACATACTCTCGTGCGCGGGGTAACTTAATTACCTGGGTCTTTTAATTAACCTTTAACATCTTGTCAATAGATAATTAGATTTGATACCTTCTAACTGTCTAACACCTGTCATTATGAATTACTCAACATCTAACACCTGTCATTATGAATTACCTAATATCTAACACCTGTCATTATGAATTACTCAACCTCTAACACCTGTCATTATGAATTACTCAGCCTTTAACACCTGTCATTATGGATTACTCAACATCTAACACCTGTCATTATGAATTACTCAACATCTAACACCTGTCATTATGAATTACTCAACCTCTAACACCTGTCATTATGAATTAACCAACCTCTAACACCTGTCATTATGAATTACTCAACCTCTAACACCTGTCATTATGAATTACTCAACCTCTAACACCTGTCATTATGAATTACTCAACCTCTAACACCTGTCATTATGAATTACTCTACATCTAACACCTGTCATTTGGTGAATTAATTAAAATTTATAACACCTGTTACGAGGTAATGAATGATATTAAACGCCTAAATATATTTGAAAGGTAAATGCTACTTCTTGAGACATGAACTGGTGAATCTTGACACATAAACTGATAACTCTTGAGACATAAACTGTTAACTCTTGAGACATAAACTGTTAATTCTTGAGACATAAACTGTTAACTCTTGAGACATAAACTGTTAACTCTTGAGACATAAACTGTTAACTCTTGAGACAAACTGTTAATTCTTGAGACATAAACTGTTAACTCTTGAGACATAAACTGTTAACTCTTGAGACATAAACTGTTAATTCTTGAGACATGAACTGGTGAATCTTGACACATAAACTGATAACTCTTGAGACATAAACTGGTAATTCTTGAGACATAACTGTTAACTCTTGAGACAAACTGTTAATTCTTGAGACATAAACTGTTAACTCTTGAGACATAAACTGTTAACTCTTGAGACAAACTGTTAACTCTTGAGACATAAACTGTTAACTCTTGAGACAAACTGTTAACTCTTGAGACATAACTGTTAACTCTTGAGACAAACTGTTAATTCTTGAGACATAAACTGTTAACTCTTGAGACAAACTGTTAATTCTTGAGACATAAACTGTTAACTCTTGAGACAAACTGTTAACTCTTGAGACATAAACTGTTAACTCTTGAGACATAAACTGGTAATTCTTGAGACATAACTGTTAACTCTTGAGACAAACTGTTAATTCTTGAGACATAAACTGTTAACTCTTGAGACAAACTGTTAACTCTTGAGACATAAACTGCTAACTCATAAACTGTTAACTCTTGAGACATAAATTACCTATAGGTTCTGAACCTCTAAGTAAGATGTGATAAAACCTTTAAACCACTATCACCCCCTCACTATCACCCCCTCACCATCACCCCCTCACTACCACCCCCTCACTACCACCCCATCACTATCACCCCCTCACTACCACCCCCTCACTACCACCCCTCACTACCACCCCCTCACTACCACCCCCTCACTACCACCCCCTCACTACCACCCCCTCACTACCACCCCTCACTACCACCCCCTCACTACCACCCCCTCACTACCACCCCCTCACTACCACCCCCTCACTATCACCCCCTCACTACCACCCCCTCACTACCACCCCCTTACAACCACCCCCTCACTACCACCCCCTCACTATCACCCCCTCACTACCACCCCCTCACTACCACCCCCTCACTATCACCCCCTCACTAACACCCCATCACTATCACCCCCTCACTACCACCCCATCACTATCACCCCCTCACTACCACCCCCTCACTATCACCCCCTCACTATCACCCCTCACTACCACCCCCTCACTACCACCTCCTCACTACCACCCCGTCACTATCACCCCCTCACTATCATCCCCTCACTATCACCCCCTCACTACCACCCCCTCACTACCACCCCCTCACTACCACCCCCTCACTACAACCCCCTCACTACCACCCCCCTCACTATCACCCCCTCACTACAACCCCCTCACTATCACCCCCTCACTACCACCCCCTCACTATCACCCCCTCACCATCACCCCCTCACTACCACCCCCTCACTACCACCCCATCACTATCACCCCCTCACTACCACCCCCTCACTACCACCCCTCACTACCACCCCCTCACTACCACCCCCTCACTACCACCCCCTCACTACCACCCCCTCACTACCACCCCCTCACTACCACCCCTCACTACCACCCCCTCACTACCACCCCCTCACTACCACCCCCTCACTACCACCCCCTCACTATCACCCCCTCACTACCACCCCTCACTAACACCCCCTCACTACCACCCCCTTACAACCACCCCCCTCACTACCACCCCCTCACTATCACCCCCTCACTACCACCCCCTCACTACCACCCCCTCACTATCACCCCCTCACTACCACCCCATCACTATCACCCCCTCACTACCACCCCATCACTATCACCCCCTCACTACCACCCCCTCACTATCACCCCCTCACTATCACCCCCTCACTACCACCCCCTCACTACCACCTCCTCACTACCACCCCGTCACTATCACCCCCTCACTATCATCCCCTCACTACACCCCCTCACTACCACCCCCTCACTACCACCCCCTCACTACCACCCCCTCACTACCACCCCCTCACTACCACCCCCTCACTACCACCCCCCTCACTATCACCCCCTCACTACCACCCCCTCACTATCACCCCCTCACTACCACCCCTCACTACCACCCCCTCACTAACACCCCCTCACTATCACCCCCTCACTAGCACCCCATCACTACCACCCCCTCACTACCACCCCCTCACTACCACCCCCTCACTATCACCCCCTCACTACCACCCCATCACTATCACCCCCTCACTACCACCCCATAACTATCACCCCCTCACTACCACCCCCTCACTATCACCCCCTCACTATCACCCCCTCACTACCACCCCCTCACAACCACCCCCTCACTATCATCCCCTCACTATCACCCCCTCACTATCCCCCCCACACTACCACCCCATCACTATCACCCCCCCCACTACCACCCCCTCACTATCACCCCCTCACTATCACCCCCTCACTACCACCCCCTCACTATCACCCCCTCACTATCACCCTCTCACTACCACCCCATCACTATCACCCCCCACTACCACCCCCTCACTACCACCCCCTCACTAGCACCCCCTCACTATCACCCCCTCACTATCACCCCCTCACTACCACCCCCTCACTATCACCCCCTCACTATCACCCCCTCACTATCACCCCCTCACTATGACCCCCATACCACTATCACCCCCTCACTATCACCCCCTCACTATCACCCCCTTACCACTATCACCCCCTCACTATCATCCCCTCACTATCACCCCCTCACTATCACCCCCTCACTACCACCCCCTCACTATCACCCCCTCACTATCACCCCCTTACCACTATCACCCCCTTACCACTATCACCCCCTTACCACTACCACGCCCTCACCACTACCACCCCCTCACTTCCACACCCTCACCACTACCACCCCCTCACCACTACCACCCCCTCACTACCACGCCCTCACCACTACCACCCCCTCACCACTACCACCCCCTCGTCACTACCACCCCCTCATCACTAGCACCACCCCTTCACTACTACCAACCCCTCACTACCACCATCCCCTCACCACCATCCCCTTACCCCTCCACCACCACCATCCCCTCACCCTTCCATCACCACCACCACCACCACCATCCCCTCACCACCCCCCTCACCCCTCCATCACCACCAACACCACCATCCCCTCACCCCCCTCACCCCTCCATCACCACCACCACCACCATCCCCTCACCACCATCACCCTCACCCCTCCACCACCACCATCCCATCACCACCATCCCCTCACCCCTCCAACACCACCATCCCGTCACCACCCCCTCACCCCTCCATCACCACCACCACCACCATCCCCTCACCACCATCCCCTCACCCCTCCACCACCACCATCCCCTCACCACCATCCCCTCACTCCTCCACCACCACCATCCCCTCACCACCATCCCCTCACCCCTCCATCACCACCACCACCACCATCCCCTCACCACCCCCCCTCACCCCTCCATCACCACCACCACCACCACCCCCTCACCACCCCCCTCACCCCTCCATCACCACCATCCCCTCACCCCCCTCACCTCTCCATCACCACCAACACCACCACCCCCTCACCACCCCCCTCACCCCTCCATCACCACCATCCCCTCACCACCCCCCTCATCCCTCCACCACCCCCTCACAACCCCCCTCACCCCTCCATCACCACCACCACCACCATCCCCTCAACACCCCCCTCACCCCTCCATCACCACCACCACCACCACCCCCTCACCACCCCCCTCACCCCTCCACCACCATCACCCCCTCACCACCCCCCTCACCACCCCCCTCACCCTCCACCACCACCATCCCCTCACCACCCCCCTCACCCCTCCATCACCACCACCACCACCACCCCCTCACCACCCCCCTCACCCCTCCACCACCACCACCCCCCTCACCCCTCCACCACCACCACCCCCCTCACCACCATCCCCTCACCACTCCCCTCACCCCTACACCACCCCCTCACCACCCCCCTCACCCCTCCACCACCACCATCCCCTCACCACCATCCCCTCACCACCCCCCTCACCCCTCCACCACCCCCTCACCACCCCCCTCACCCCTCCACCACCACCACCCTCCTCACCACCATCCCCTCACCACTCCCCTCACCCCTACACCACCCCCACACCACCCCCCCACACCCCTCCACCACCACCATCCCCTCACCACCATCCCCTCACCACCCCCCTCACCCCTCCATCACCACCACCACCACCACCCCCTCACCACCCCCTCACCCCTCCACCACCACCACCCCCCTCACCACCATCCCCTCACCACTCCCCTCACCCCTACACCACCCCCTCACCACCCCCTCACCCTTCCACCACCACCATCCCCTCACCACCCCCCTCACCCCACCATCACCACTCCCTCACTACCACCACCCCACAACACCAAGGTTACTCAGAGACTGTTAAACAAACGATTGTGGGAGGGAGGGGTGAGGGAGGGGGAGAGGAGAAAGGGAGGGGAGAGGGAAGGGGAGAGGATAGAGGGGAGGAGAGAGGGGAGGAGAGAGGGGAGGGGAGGATATACTGACCATTAAGACGTCGGCAGGGCAGTTGGCAGGATATATTTGACGTTTCCTCCGAGTGTTAATTTCAGGTTAATATTCCTAAGTATATCATGGTGGATGCCAGTAAGGTGGAGCTTAGTGGCTGCTGTGTCATAAGCCTGGGGTGGAAGGGGAAGGGAGGGGAAGGGAAGGGAAGGGAAGGGAAGGGAAGGGAAGGGGAGGGAAGGGAAGGGGAGGGAAGGGAAGAGAAGGGAAGGGAAGGGGAGGGGAGGGAAGGGAAGGGAAGGGAAGGGGAGGGAAGGGAAGGGAAGGGAAGGGGAGGGAAGGGAAGGGAGAGGTTCTGAGAGGGCTATAGTTCTTCCCTTGTTCTTTCCTTGTGTTGTGATGTTTGTGTTATTGTTTTGTTGTTGTTGTTGTTGTTTTGTTGTTTTGTTGTTGTTGTTGTTGTTGTTGTGTGTGTGTGTGTGTGTGTGTGTGTGTGTGTGTGTATAATATCTCCCTCAGCAGATATTATTATTATTATTATTATTATTATTATTATTATTATTATTATTATTATTATTATTATTAATCTCATAATTTCAACATCAGTAGGACGAATTCGCGGTCACACACACACACACACACACACACACACACACACACACACACACACACACATACACCCCACTCCAATACCTTACCACCTCTCACGCCACTCCGTCCCTTAACTCAATTTCACCACACTATACTTAAACTCACTCCCTCTCATCCCATCCCTCCTATCCCATTCGTTCATTCACTCCCTCTTAACTCTTCCCTTTACCTCACCCCTCTCATCCACCGCTCACATCCCACTCCCTCATTCCAACCTACTCACCCCACTCTATTACTCCGTATTTTGTTCTTACTTGAACCCTCTTGCCCAACAGGTGTAACTTGAACCCTCTTGCCCAACAGGTGTTCCATGAACCCTCTTGCCCAACAGGTGTTACTTGAACCCTCTTGCCCAACAGGTGTTCCATGAACCCTCTTGCCCAACAGGTGTTACTTGAACCCTCTTGCCCAACAGTTGTTCCATGAACCCTCTTGCCCAACAGGTGTTCCATGAACCCTCTTGCCCAACAGGTGTTCCATGAACCCACTTGCCCAACAGGTGTTCCATGAACCCTCTTGCCCAACAGGTGTTCCATGAACCCTCTTCCCCAACAGGTGTTCCATGAACCCTCTTGCCCAACAGGTGTTCCATGAACCCTCTTGCCCAACAGGTGTTCCATGAACCCTCTTGCCCAACAGGTGTTCCATGAACCCTCTTCCCCAACAGGTGTTACTTGAACCCTCTTGCCCAAGAGGTGTTCCCTGAACCCTCTTGCCCAACAGGTGTTACTTGAACCCTCTTGCCCAACAGGTGTTCCATGAACCCTCTTGCCCATCAGGTGTTCCATGAACCCTCTTGCCCAACAGGTGTTCCCTAAACCCTCTTGCCCAACAGGTCTTCCCTGAACCCTCTTGCCCAACAGGTGTTCCATGAACCGTCTTGCCCAACAGGTGTTCCCTGAACCCTCTTGCCCAACAGGTATTCCCTGAACCCTCTTGCCCAACAGGTGTTCCATGAACCCGAACCCTCTTGCCCAACAGGTGTTCCTGAACCCTCTTGCCCAACAGGTATTCCCTGAACCCTCTTGCCCAACAGGTGTTCCATGAACCCGAACCCTCTTGCCCAACAGGTGTTCCATGAACCCTCTTGCCCAACAGGTATTCCCTGAACCCTCTTGCCCAACAGGTGTTCCATGAACCCGAACCCTCTTGCCCAACAGGTGTTCCATGAACCCTCTTGCCCAACAGGTGTTCCATGAACCCTCTTGCCCAACAGGTGTTCCATGAACCCACTTGCCCAACAGGTGTTCCATGAACCCTCTTGCCCAACAGGTGTTCCATGAACCCTCTTCCCCAACAGGTGTTCCATGAACCCTCTTGCCCAACAGGTGTTCCATGAACCCTCTTGCCCAACAGGTGTTCCATGAACCCTCTTGCCCAACAGGTGTTCCATGAACCCTCTTCCCCAACAGGTGTTACTTGAACCCTCTTGCCCAAGAGGTGTTCCCTGAACCCTCTTGCCCAACAGGTGTTACTTGAACCCTCTTGCCCAACAGGTGTTCCATGAACCCTCTTGCCCATCAGGTGTTCCATGAACCCTCTTGCCCAACAGGTGTTCCCTAAACCCTCTTGCCCAACAGGTCTTCCCTGAACCCTCTTGCCCAACAGGTGTTCCATGAACCGTCTTGCCCAACAGGTGTTCCCTGAACCCTCTTGCCCAACAGGTATTCCCTGAACCCTCTTGCCCAACAGGTGTTCCATGAACCCGAACCCTCTTGCCCAACAGGTGTTCCTGAACCCTCTTGCCCAACAGGTATTCCCTGAACCCTCTTGCCCAACAGGTGTTCCATGAACCCGAACCCTCTTGCCCAACAGGTGTTCCATGAACCCTCTTGCCCAACAGGTATTCCCTGAACCCTCTTGCCCAACAGGTGTTCCATGAACCCGAACCCTCTTGCCCAACAGGTGTTCCATGAACCCTCTTGCCCAACAGGTGTTCCCTGAACCCTCTTGCCCAACAGGTGTTCCATGAACCCTCTTGCCCAACAGGTGTTCCATGAACCCTCTTGCCCAACAGGTGTTCCATGAACCCTCTTCCCCAACAGGTGTCACTTGAACCCTCTTCCCAAACACGTGTTCCCTGAACCCTCTTGCCCAACAGGAGTTCTGTGAACCCTCTTGCCCAACAGGTGTTACTTGAACCCTCTTGCCCAACAGGTGTTCCAGGAACCCGAGCCCTCTTGCCCAACAGGTGTTCCCTGAACCCTCTTGCCCAACAGGTGTTCCATGAACCCTCTTGCCCAACAGGTGTTCCATGAACCCTCTTGCCCAACAGGTGTTCCATGAACCCTCTTGCCCAACAGGTGTTCCATGAACCCTCTTGCCCAACAGGTGTTCCATGAACCCTCTTGCCCAACAGGTGTTCCATGAACCCTCTTGCCCAACAGGAGTTTCGTGAACCCTCTTGCCCAACAGGTGTTACTTGAACCCTCTTGCCCAACAGGTGTTCCATGAACCCTCTTGCCCATCAGGTGTTCCATGAACCCTCTTGCCCAACAGGAGTTCCGTGAACCCTCTTGCCCAACAGGTGTTACTTGAACCCTCTTGCCCAACAGGTGTTCCATGAACCCTCTTGCCCAACAGGTGTTCCCTGAACCCTCTTGCCCAACAGGTGTTCCATGAACCCTCTTGCCCAACAGGTGTTACTTGAACCCTCTTGCCCATCAGGTGTTCCATGAACCCTCTTGCCCAACAGGAGTTCCGTGAACCCTCTTGCCCAACAGGTGTTACTTGAACCCTCTTGCCCAACAGGTGTTACTTGAACCCTCTTGCCCAACAGGTGTTCCATGAACCCTCTTGCCCAACAGGTGTTCCATGAACCCTCTTGCCCAGCAGGTGTTCCATGAACCCTCTTGCCCAACAGGTGTTACTTGAACCCTCTTGCCCGACAGGTGTTCCATGAACCCTCTTGCCCAACAGGTGTTACTTGAACCCTCTTGCCCAACAGGTGTCTGGTCCGGGTCATTATCACAGTGGTGAGATAATCAAGGATTGAACCTTTCCATTACCGCTAATTGCGAGACAGTTAATGAGCGCCCAGGTGTAGCGTGGCCCAGGTGACCCCGTAAGGTGAGCCCCCACACCCAGGTGACCCCGTAAGGTGAGCCCCCACACCCAGGTGACCCCGTAAGGTGAGCCTCCACACCCAGGTGACCCCGTAAGGTGAGTCCCCACACCCAGGTGACCCCGTAAGGTGAGCCCCCACACCCAGGTGACCCCGTAAGGTGAGCCCCCACACCCAGGTGACCCCGTAAGGTGAGCCCCCACACCCAGGTGACCCCGTGAAGTGAGCCCCCACACACAGGTGACCCCGTAAGGTGAGCCTCCACACCCAGGTGACCCCGTAAGGTGAGCCCCCACACCCAGGTGACCCCGTGAAGTGAGCCCCCACACACAGGTGACCCCGTAAGGTGAGCCTCCACACCCAGGTGACCTCGTAAGGTGAGCCCCACACCCAGGTGACCCCGTGAAGTGAGCCCCCACACCCAGGTGACCCCGTAAGGTGAGCCTCCACACCCAGGTGACCCCGTAAGGTGAGTCCCCACACCCAGGTGACCCCGTAAGGTGAGCCCCCACACCCAGGTGACCCCGTAAGGTCAGTACCCACACCCAGGTGACCCCGTAAGGTGAGCCCCCACACCCAGGTGACCCCGTAAGGTCAGTACCCACACCCAGGTGACCCCGTAAGATGAGCCCCCACACCCAGGTGACCCCGTAAGGTCAGTACCCACACCCAGGTGACCCCGTAAGGTGAATCCTCCACACTCGTTCAAGGGCCCTCGTACTCAATAAGGGGCCTTAGTACTCATTAAGAGCCTTAGTGCTCGTTAAGGTCTTAGTATTCAATAAGGCCCCGAGTTCATATATTAAGCTCTTCGTCGTTTCCCTTACTTACAAATTTCCTCTCCCTCACCTCCCTTCCCTCCCTCTCCTCACTTCCCTCCCTCTCCTCACTTCCCTCCCTCTTCTCCCTTTCCTCCCTTCTATAAGCCACCTATACCTACATACGCACACACACACACACACACACACACACACACACACACACACACACACACACACACGCACACACACACACATAAGAAACTCCACCTCATCCACATATTAGGCCACACTCCACACCTCTTCCAGGCATCCACCTGCCTCCACTTACCAACTCACCCCCCCCCCCCCCCACACACCCTCCACCCTTCCTAGCAGCAAAAAACGGAACAAGGCAGGGAGGGAGGGAGTGAAGGAGGGAGTGAAGGAGGGAGTAAGGGAGAAAGGAAAGGTGGGAGAAACGGAGGGAGAGAGTTAGTGTAGGAGGGGAAATAGGGGGAGATTGAGGGAGAGAAGGAGGAATAGAGAGAGAGAGAGAGAGAGAGAGAGAGAGAGAGAGAGAGAGAGAGAGAGAGACTTTACCTTCCCCTCTCGTGAATAATGAATGAACCAACCCATGATATATACGCTCGCCTGTCACATACTCACAGGAAACTTTAACTCACCTAAACCATTCAAGATAAAGAAGAGATTCCTGCCGTAAAGTTTTCTATATCACGTTACCTACTTTGGTTCTTGTCTCTCCGTGTTTTCATTTCCACAGAACCCCCCCTCCCCCCCCTCCCCTCCCCTCCCCTCCCCCGACCACCACCACCACCACCACCACCTCCGTCGCCTCCCTACCTCCTACTACCTCCTAGTACCTCCTACCTCCTCCTACCTCCTACGATGTGTACACCTGCTAATTAAGAAACGCACATTTTGGGAAAATTATGCCAACCTCTACCATGATTTACCTGCTGGTGGGTCTCTCTCTCTCTCTCTCTCTCTCTCTCTCTCTCTCTCTCTCTCTCTCTCTCTCTCTCTCTCTCTTTCTCTCTCTCTCTCTCTCACCTGAAATTAAAAGTGGACAAAGGATGAGTGTTGTTTCGGTGTTCATCCAGCTATTTATTCTTTGTTCAAGTACCGGAGGTGTTGGGGGGGATGACCGGGGGGGGGGGGGGGGGGGGCAGGCGAGGAAGAGGGAAGGGAGGGAGGAATGTATTAAGGGAGGGAGGGAGGGAAAGTGGAATGAAATGAGGGAGGGAGTGTTTCATTAAGTGCCAAACAAATACACTAACAATTAAATGAATATTATACACTACAGTCATCACACCAGTTCTGTAATACATAACACCTTCAATACTAAGGTAATATTCCCCTCATGTGTCATAATAACAATAATAATAAAAATAATAATAATAATAATAATAATAATAATAATAATGATAATAGTAACAACAACAACAACAACAACAGCAATGACAACAACAACAACAACAACAATAACAACAACAACAAGAGAACCAACAATACCAATAACAACAACAGTACCAACAACAACAACAATAACAATAACAACAACATAAAAACAAAAAACAATAACAACAACAACAACAACAACAACAACAATAACAACAACAACAACAACAGCAACAACAACAATAACAACAATAACAACACACCTCGAGACTGTAAGACATTCATATCTATCAACCACAATGTCTTAACTGTCTCATGGTTAGGTTAGGTTTAGGTTAGGTTAGGTTAGGTTAGCTTGTCACTTCACCTTACCACACCATAATCCCTCGCCTCACCATAGCCTCTCATCTCACCATAACCCCTCACCATAATCCCTCGCCTCACCATAACCCCTCACCTCACCATAACCTCTCATCTCACCATAACCCCTCACCATAACCCCTCACCTCACCATAACCTCTCACCTTACCATAGCCACCTCACTTCACCATAACCTCTCATCTCACCATAACCCCTCACCATAACCCTTCACCTCACCATAACCCCTCACCTTACCATAACACCTCACCATAACCCCTCACCATAACCCCTCACCTCACCATAACCTCTCATCTCACTATAACCCCTCACCTCACCATAACTCCTCACCTCACCAATACCCCTCACCAATACCCCTCACCATAACCCCTCACCATAACCCCTCACCTCACCATAACCCCTCACCTCACCATAACCCCTCACCATAACCCCTCACCTAACCATAACCCCTCACCTCACCATAACCCCTCACCATAACCAACCTCACCTCACCATAACCCCTCACCATAACCCCTCTCCTCACCATAACCCCACACCTCACCATAACCTCTCATCTAACCATAACCCCTCACCATAACCCCTCACCTCGCCATAACCCCTCACCTCACCATTACCCCTCACCATAACCCCTCACCCTAACCCCTCACCATAACCCCTTACCTCACCATAACCCCTCACCTCACCATTACCCCTCACCATAACCCCTCACCCTAACCCCTCACCATAACCCCTCACCTCACCATAACCCCTCTCCTCACCATAACCCCTCACCTCACCATAACCCCTCACCTCACCAAAACCCCTCACCATAACCCCTCACCATAACCCCCTCACCATAACCCCTCACCTCACCATAACCCCTCACCTCACCAAACCCCTCACCATAACCCCTCACCATAACCCCTCACCATAACCCCTCACCTCACCATAACCCCTCTCCTCACCATAACCCTCACCATAACACCTCACCATAACCCCTCACCTCACCTCTTACCCCTCACCATAACCCCCTCACCATAACCCCTCACCTCACCATAACCCCTCTCCTCACCATAACCCTCACCATAACACCTCACCATAACCCCTCACCTCACCATAACCCCTCACCATAACCCCTCACCTCACCATAACCCCTCACCTCACCATAACCCCTCACCTCACCATAACCCCTCACCTCACCATAACCCCTCACCATAACCCCTCACCATAACCCCTCACCATAACCCCTCACCTCACCATAGCACCTCACCTCACCATAACCCCTCACCTCACCATAACCCCTCACCATAACCCCTCACCTCACCTCTTACCTCTCACCATAATCTTCCCTTACACGCTTGACCAGTCTTTTACGGTAACCTTTAAAAGCTCTCGCTGTCTCTCTGAAACCCCTCACTTTCTCCTCCACTGGTCTCTCACTACCTCTCACCTCTACCTCACTACCTCTCACCTCTACCTCACTACCTCTCACCTCTACCTCACTACCTCTCACCTCTACCTCACTACCTCTCACCTCTACCTCACTACCTCTCACCCCTACCTCACTACCTCTCACCTCTACCTCACTACCTCTCACCTCTACCTCACTACCTCTCACCTCTACCTCACTACCTCTCACCTCTACCTCACTACCTCTCACCTCTCCCTCACTACCTCTCACCTCTCCTCACTACCTCTCACCTCTACCTCACTACCTCTCACCCCTCCTCACTACCTCTCACCTCTACCTCACTACCTCTCACCCCTACCTCACTACCTCTCACCCCTACCTCACTACCTCTCACCTCTACCTCACTACCTCTCACCTCTCCCTCACTACCTCTCACCTCTACCTCACTACCTCTCACCTCTACCTCACTACCTCTCACCTCTACCTCACTACCTCTCACCTCTACCTCACTACCTCTCACCTCTACCTCACTACCTCTCACCTCTACCTCACTACCTCTCACCCCTACCTCACTACCTCTCACCCCTACCTCACTACCTCTCACCTCTACCTCACTACCTCTCACCTCACCCTTCCTCTCTTTCCTTCTGCTTTACACCATTTCTCTCTCTTCCTCTTCCACCACCCTTTTCTCTCCTTCCTCTCTCCTCTAGGTCTCCTTTATCCTCAATTCTTTCCTATTTTCTTCCCCCTTTTCCCTTCCTTTCTCTTCTCTTCCCCCTTTATCTCACCTTCTCCCTCCTCTCTATCCCTCATCTCACTGCTTCCCTTCACCTTCTTTCTTCTCCTACGACCCGTGTCTTTCCTCCGCCCCTTCCCCCCTTCACCCCTGACCCTCCCCCCTGACTAGTCTCCTCCCCTCACCCTCCCTCACCCTCCCCCTGACTAGCCTTCTCTCCTCATCCTCCCTGACCCTCCCTGACCCTCCCCCTGACTAGCCTTCTCCCCTGACCCTCCCCCCTGACTAGCCTCCTCCCCTCACCCTCCCTCTGACTAGCCTTCCCCCCTTCACCCCTGACCCTCCCCCCTGACTCGTCTCCTCCCCTGACCCTCCCTGACCCTCGCCTGACTAGCCTCCTCCCCTGACCCTCGCCTGACTAGCCTCCTCCCCTGACCCTCCCTGACCCTCCCCCTAACTAGCCTTCTCTCCTCATCCTCCCTCACTCTCCCTCTGACTAGCCTTCTCCCCTGACCCTCCCCCCTGACTAGTCTTCTCCCCTGACCCTCCCCCTGACTAGCCTTCTCCCCTGACCCTCCCTCACCCTCCCCCTGACTAGCCTCCTCCCCTCACCCTCCCTGACCACCCTCCAGCCTTGTGATTAGATGATTTGATTGTTAACCTTAGTTTCCCCTCGACCACCATTACGTAGGTCGACATACCTAGTTGTTTCCCCTCGCTGTGTCGGCTGAGGGGAGGGGGTTGGGGGAGGGAGGGGGTAGGGGGTTACGTGAGGTAGGGAGAGGTAAAGGAGAGGGAAGAGAGGGGAGGAAGAGAGGGGAGGACGTAGGGGTTATGGAATGGTGTAGGAAGGAGGTGAGGGGATGGAAGAGGGAAGAAAGGGAGAGTAAAGAGAGGGAGAAGGGAAAGATGGAGTTAGGGAGGGAAGGATGAGAGAAGGAAGGGAGGAGGAGAGGGAAGGATGAGAAATAATAAATAAATACTGAAATAGATAATAATTAATAATAGATAAATCAGAATACACAGTAGATGAGAGAGAGAGAGAGAGAGAGAGAGAGAGAGAGAGAGAGAGAGAGAGAGAGAGCACCTCGCTATACAGTATATTACGACATCATCCTCGTGTTTCTTTCTCTCTCTGTTTCATCTGTTTTCTCCTGTCTACTCTCAAACACACACACACACACACACACACACACACACACACACACACACACACACTTGGGTTAGATCTGTCGACTGATTCAAGACAATGGCACGGTAAGTCTCGTAGTGGTCCAGGGTTCAAGATGAAGGTCTCAGTGTGTGTGTGAGGGAGGCAGACTGTGTTAATTTTACCTACGACTGAGTTTATACAATTGTTGAGGCAGAGAAATTGAGTGATTTAGAAGTGTGTGTGTGTGTGTGTGTGTGTGTGTGTGTGTGTGTGTGTGTCACTGCTCTCTGCTCCTACACGCTCTCATTGGTCTCAACAGAGCCAGTCAGCGTCACGGGTTACAGGCGAGTGCTCCTTTACGTCGAGCAACTCTTGGTAGTATTTCGCATATTTCAAGATCAAATTCCTTGTCCTGTACTGTACGTTTATCTGTGGTTTATAAAGTTACAGTTAACATCCGGAATGTCACTTATGTTGGACTATTTCCTCTCACGTAGATGAAGGTAAAGGAATTTCCTTCACGACAGATAGAGAGATAAAAGGCCGGACCAATGAACGCACCAGGTAGAAAACACTCAGGTATGATCACATCGTAAAAATAAAAGTCAATTGAGAATTCTGCCTAAAAGAGACTAAAATCCCAAGAAAAGATTCGGTAGAGACCGATCATGGAAATTACTAACAAAATAGGTTTTTCTTGTATTTTGTAGTTCGTTTAAACACGAATCTGACCTTCACTTCTGTGGGAAATGAGTAGTTATGGAGATGTGCCTCTTGTAGGAGCAAGTGGTGCAGCATGATGAACTTGGAACATGTACCGGGCGAAATATTGTCAGCAGTGTTGTTGCCAGCAAGGAGCACCCAACTTTTCATATCCTTCCACATGTTCTATATTTTGCGTATGGACGCCAGTAGAAGCAGCCACAAAGTTGTGACTGTGGTTCATAGTTTTGTAGGTGTAACCAATGTCACCGAGGGCACTGTAAGCCCTCCAAAGGTCAGTATGGGTAACACTATTGTACCCGCTTTTACAAACCACTGAACTATCAGTATGAGGGTCTCAGCACTGAGGTCGGGTACTGGTATGACGAATTTATGTTTGGAGACAGTTTCTGTCCTGTCACTTCACGGTCATGACTGTACTTAGATTTTCCAAACTTACTTTCGACCACTACAACGCCAGACCTCTATGGGTTCCTGGCCATACAACCATTGTTCCCACAAAAGCTTCTCCAGTTCGCTAAAGTTTCAAGCAATATTTCCATTTTTTTACAGAGTAGCGCTCCGTAAAGTGTTTTTTGACCAACGTAATACACAACAATAAGTTTTTCCACGCTGACATGTGAAATTTGTCCAACCAAATGCCTTTAAACGCAGAAAGTGTAAAGCTACAATGAAGATATCTCTTTGTCTCGGGGATTTTCCGTCTTTTAGTGCAAAACCAAGCGTGCTTATCTTCAACATAGTGACAGCCTGAACCTCGCTATACGGAAGTCAGCAAACCACCATGAGCCTTGAAAAATGTCAACAACAGCAGTGGCTTCATATTCAAACACACGTTAAATGTTACGTCAATCTGTCGAGGAACAGCCTGAGCACACATAAACCATCTTGTCACTACACAATAACACAATTCCTATTCTCCAAAGCCCGGGCCTAATTACCATGTCACATCGAGCTTCCATTGATTGGTTGAGTAAGAAGTAAACAAAGTATCCTGCGAAGTTATTTTTTTTCCTCTATCTCCCAACATGAAATTGAATATAAAGTTCTGTGTTTGGTCTTTACCGAACTTTAACTAAATCCCGACTTGCTTCTCTTGAAAAAAGTTTTGGATCTGGAGAGAAAAGCCTGGAAACTAAGAGTGTTTGGCCGCTACTGACACTGACTTACTCTGATAACGATGTAATCCCTTTTAATTTCCCGTTTTCGGTCAAGTCACCAGCCGCGTCACTACCAGGTAAACAAACAGTGAACCTGAAGCTAAAATGGATGGGAAGTGAATTGCCTGTTGCACTGTTACAGATTTATGTACAGTGAGAGAATGACTTATCTTCCCAACTTTGGGCGAAATATAATGAAACTTGGTGAATTATACCAGAAGCGTTACCTAGACTACGTGGGTGTGTCGAATGGGTCAACCGTCCTCTGATGTATTCGTCAAAAACCCGGCAAGATATTTCATTCCCTCACTGTATATATCAGTATATTTAACTTACTTGATACATTATAAATACAACACTAACTAGAATCAATTTCGTCTGGTCTATTATTTTAAATCTGACGTCGAGAAAGATATAAAAAAAAAAGTCATTATTTCCTCGTTACATTAATGATCCCTTCTCCACCAGTCATCTCCATATTCAACTAAGACAGATCCATCTTTCAAAGTATATAATTTCTCTCTAACTCAAAATATAAAAATTCCTCAAACTATCCTTTTACAAAATAGACATTACATAAATATGACTGAGAGAGCCAGACTTACACAAGAACCGAGGGAGGGAGGGAGAGGGGTGAGGGAGAGGGGTGAGGGGGGAGGGGTCGGGGGCGGGTGGTGGGGGCGGCGGCAGCACCATAAGGCAGCCTCGCCACAACCTCTATCGATATTCTATACAATTTCAATTTATATTACAAGGATCCAGGTATGCAGGGCGACCCACCAAGAAACAGAGGGCAGGAAAAATGATGCAGGAAGATGTGTAGTGGTTGGTGGGTGGGTGGTGGTGGTGGTGGGTGGTGGTGGTTGGTGGTAGTGGTAGCATTGTGTTGCTATTTTTACTATTACTACTACTTCTACTATCACTATTACTACTACTACCACCATCACCATTATTATTACTACTACTACTACCACCATCACCACTACTACCATCATCCGGGAGCATTAAACAGGCCAGAGCATAACGGAGCCAACGTCGTATACAATATCGGCTCTCACAGCGTTACTTAACCCATAAGAAAACTTTCAGTGGCCGTATTAACGTTATTGTGAGTATGATGGCGTTACTGCCGCCCGTAAAAGGAATTGCTAGGGCCATGTTGAGCGTTCTTGCGGGGCCATTACGGTAATTATTGTGGCCATAAGAGCGTTTTTTGTGGCCATCGGATATCTTTTTTTTTTCTGGCCAGAGGACCATTAAGGGATTCATATCTGGGGTTTCAAAGTTAAGGGAGGGTCATATCAGGGGGTTCAGGGTGTGTGTGTGTGTGTGTGTGTGTGTGTGTGTGTGTGTGTGTGTGTGTTTTGGGGTAGACGTTTACAGAGTGTCTATGGGTTTAAGTGACGGGTGCGGTGGCCGGGTTGATACTGAACTGTCATAAGGGGTTCAATGGTTCGATCCCAGTTTAACCCCCCTGAACATTGAGCCCCTGATATGCCCCCTTAACATTGAACCCCTAATATGACCCCTTAAGTTTGAACCCCTAATATGACCCCTTAACATTGAACCCCTGAGATGACCCCTTAAGTTTGAACCCCTAATGTGACCTCTTAACATTGAACCCCTAATATGACCCCTTAACATTGAACCCCTGATATGACCCCTCAACATTGAACCCCTAATATGACCCCTTAAGTTTGAACCCCTAATATGACCCCTTAACATTGAACCCCTGATATGACCCCTTAACATTGAACCCCTGATATGAGTGGCGGCGGCCCAGACATGGGGGTCAATTATGAATTGAATTGGAATTGATTAAAGAATCCGTGAATTAAATTGAATTGGAATTGAAAAAATACAAAATTAAAATTAATTAAATTAATTGGAATTGATATGAATTGATGTAATGAAATGATGTGAATTGATAAAATAATGTATTATACTGTAATATGCGTCTTCATTATTTTGCAATACTTAACTTATATTCAAATAAAAACTAAACTATACAGTTAGTTAGTACAAAAAATATGTTAAAATATATCAAGTGATGGCATGGCATCTCATGAAAGATGGCATGGAACAAGATGGCCAGATCAAGCAAATTCTTGCAAACGTATCAAAGCTCGTCAGCTTCTGAAGGAAATCAACAGTGGCTGCAGAAGTGCCCTCAAATGAATTCAAGCTCCAGATGGCAACATGTACACGCTAGAATAGCCAGTTGACGATGATGAGGTCAGTACTTGGAGTTTCACCTGAAGTGTGGGACAAACTTGACACTCCCTACAAGGTGAAGCAGTATGAGCTGACCACCACCAAGGAGCTCTGTGGTATACTCCAGCTATTTGAGTATGTGACTCATCAGATTCAGGGACAAAACATGGTGACATCTAGTCTGGCAGTTAACTGTGTTCGTGGTCTTCAGGCTGCTTTAGCGCGTCTTCATGAAGTGTATAAAAGCAAGCTTGTTTATGTACTTCAGTTCTCAACAGAGACTCGTCTGAATAAGTTTGAGTCTGTGGAGGCTTTCCGGCTAGCTGCCACCTTAGACCCATGTTACAAGCTGGACTGGTGTCATGACTATGGCAATGAAGTGCAAGACATTCGTGACCTTCTGACTGTGAAATACATTATGGCACACAGTGTTGATCCTACAACAAGAGACACTTCCCCTGCTGAACCACCACCGATGAAGAGGAACAAGTTCTTTGCCCTGACCAACCGGTCTTCTACACCAAGACCAACTCCATCACTGAGGTCTCACTCTACCTCAACTAGCCATGTCTACAGTAAGATGGTGATCCCCTTGGCTACTGCAAGGCCAAGCAACCTGAGTTTCCTGTCCTCACCAGACTTGCAGCAAAGTACCTGGCCATTCCTGCTACATTGGCTCCTGTGGAACGACTGTTCTCCATTGCTGACAAGCTCTTCAGGCCAGAGAGGTGCAATTTATGAGATAACAGATTTGAACAACTTATGATGATCAGATGCAATCCTCAGTAACTTGGACTCATTCATATTTTGTTTACTAATACAAAGCATTAAACCATTTGAACTTTTGGTTGGTAAAGAATGTGATTGATTTGTGCGGTAGAGCATTTTTGATAAAAAAATAAAGAAGTTAATTTGAAACCTCGAATTTTTATTTTTTTCCATTAGTTTAATGGTAGATTGGAATTTATTTTGAATTGAAAAGTATTTAAATTGAATTGCAGGAAATTTAGACCACAACGAATTGAATGAAATTGGAATTGAAAACCTTGCTAATTGAATTGAAGTGGAATTAAAGAGTTCTTTTTTTACTAATGAATTGAATTGGAATTGATTAATTCAAATTTCATTCTGAATTGGAATTGAATTGGCAAAATGAATTGACCCCATCTCTGGCATATGACCCCTTAAGTTTGAACCTCTAATATGACCCCTTAAGTTTGAACCCTTAATATGACCCTTTAAGTTTGAACCTCTAATATGACCCCTTAAGCTTGAACCTCTAATATGATCCCTTAAGTGTGAACCCCTAATATGACCCCTTAAGTTTGAACCCCTGATATGACCCTTTAAGTTTGAACCTCTAATATGACCCCTTAAGTTTGAACCTCTAATATGACCCCTTAAGTTTGAACCCCTGATATGACCCCCTTAAGTTTGAACCCCTGATATGACCCCTTAAGTTTGAACCTCTAATATGACCCCTTAAGTTTGAACCCCTAATATGACCCCTTAAGTTCGAGCCCATGATATTACCCCTTAAGTTTGAACCCCTGATTTGACCCCTTAAGTTTGAACCCCTAATATGACCCCTTAAGTTCGAACCCCTAATATGACCCCTTAAGTTTGAACCTCTAATATGACCCCTTAAGTGTGAAACCCTAATATGACCCCTTAACACTTAACCCCTGAGATGACCCCTTAAGTTTGAACCCCTAATATGACCCCTATGGTTTGAACTCCTGACGTAAATTACCATAATATGTCAATGAGTAAACAAGTGAGGCTGGGTGTTTACTCCCATGGATTCATTGTTTACATGACCCGAGCCTTGATATACTTGAAGTCCTCTTCCTATGGTGCAAACAAGTAACTATCGCCTTCTTACTGTGGTGCAAACAAGTAGCTATCGCCTTCTTACTGTGGTGCAAACAAGTAACTATCGCCTTCTTACTGTGGTGCAAACAAGTGACTATCGCCAACTTCCTGTGGTGCAAACAAGTGACCAGCGCCAACTTCCTGTGGTGCAAACAAGTAACTATTGCCTTCTCCTTGTGATGCAAACAAATGACTATCGCCTTCTTACTGTGGTGCAAACAAGTAACTATCGCCTTCTTACTGTGGTGCAAACAAGTAACTGTCGCCAACTTCCTGTGGTGCAAACAAGTAACTATTGCCTTCTCCTTGTGATGCAAACAAATGACTATCGCCTTCTTACTGTGGTGCAAACAAGTAACTATCGCCTTCTTACAGTGGTGCAAACAAGTGACTATCGCCAACTTCCTGTGGTGCAAACAAGTAACTATTGCCTTCCACTTGTGATGCAAACAAATGACTATTGTCTTGTTCCTGTGGTGCAAACAAGTAACTATTACTTTCTTCCTGTGATGCAAACAAGTGACTATTGCCTTCTTGTGGTGCAAACAAGTAACTATTGCCTTCTTCCTGTGATGCAAACAAGTGACTATCTATTGTCTTCTTAAGAATAAACAAAATAATTGTTTGATCCAGCAAGAGTAAACAATCAGTGGTTTAATTGATCATTTCTTACTAAATAATTTTCTTTATTCGAATACAGTTTAAATCTCTCTCTCTCTCTCTCTCTCTCTCTCTCTTTCTCTCTTCTTTTTTCATCTCTCCTCTCTCTCTGTCTTTCTCTACCCTCCTCTCTCTGTCTCTCCCCCCTCTCTCTCTGTACCCTCCACCCTCTCTTTCCCCCCCCCCCTCCTCTCTCTCTCTCCCTCCCCTGGACGCAATACGCTAATTCGTCCCTCATCATGAACGGAGAGAATTACGCATTTAAATCAACAAGTTGTCGCTGTAAAGAGATGCGTAAAACAAGCTTTGCCCCAGCTGCTGAACAACTACGCTTATATACGCTAAATAATTCATGAATGAAGTTATGTTCGTAAATGAATGAAAATATACCGGGGAAATGGTCACTGTATATACGCTTAAATTATGAACCAGATTATAGAGAGAAGTATATGATTTATATTGGGAAAAATTATATCATTTATTCATTGGGGAATTATAGGCGAGAACTAAATTGATTGATATACTGTTATTACTGAGCTAATTATTGGGAGGTATTGTTGAAGGAAAATTATTGGTATTTAGTATAATTATAGACGATGATTTTGACTGATTATCGTAGAATTATAGTATAGTTAATGATAATCTGAGCTTGTAGAATTATAGATACAAACTATACCGGAAAAACATATAGTAATTATTCCTGAATATCACCTTTATGACAGGTATAATTAAGCGTATAACTCATGGAGAAATTTGTCATACTATTAACAATTATAGAGAGAAATTGTGACGTTATAATCATAGGAGAAATTATATAATATTTTTAGGCGTATTTTGTAACTTATTGATTACGATAAATTATAGGGAATTAATAATGTTGTCACTATTATATTATAAAAGAGAAAAATTATAGGAGGGTAATCGAGGGTAATTAGTAAGATTATAAGGAAAATAATAACTCAAATTATAGGGGAATTATCATCTCAACTGACACTCGAATTATTTTAGTGTTAATCATAGAAGAATTTATTAAAATAATGAATTATACCCAAATTATAATATAATTACTTGTATAATTTAACTTGATTATAGGAAAAAATCATGACTTTAAATCTTAACTCAGATTATAGTATATTCACTCAGGACTATAATCACTTGTAAGTAATATAGATATAAGATTATACTACGATATATAATATTATTTAGTTAATTATATAACATAAACCGCGACTTAAAAAAACATACGAAAATAATAATGAAAGAAAAAAAATAAATAAATAAAAAAAAAAATAAATACAAAATAAAAATATATATTGGATTTTTTTCTTCCCGTTTTGTGGATTTTGTTTCATTTTTTTATTTATTTTTTTCATAAAGGTCCGTCCATTTTATTTTCTTTATTCGATAAGAGTATTAAAAAAAATGGTGAAATATTTTATATATATTCCATTACAATTAGTCCAGTGAGTTATTGAGTGAGAGAGAGAGAGAGAGAGAGAGAGAGAGAGAGAGAGAGAGACCATGTATGTGTTAACCTGTTTTGGTTGTTTCTGCTAATTATCTCTCTCTCTCTCTCTCTCATTCTTTCTCTCCTTGTCTCCTTTTAACTTTCTCAGTTTTCTTTTCATTCCTTCTAATTTTTCCTTTTATCTCTTTTATCCATTTTCTTACTTCTGTCAATTTTTCTTCCCATTTGAAAATTTTAATGCATTATCGTCTTATTCTTTTTCTCACTTTCTTTCTCTTCTTTCTCTCATTATTTTCTTTTTTCCTTACTTTTCCTTCTTACTCTTGTTACTTTCTTCCTTCCTCTAATTATCTCTTATTTCTCTCAGTATCTCTCATTCTCTTACTCTCTCTCTTTCTCTCTCTCTCTCTCTCTCTTAGTCTCTTATCTTATCCATTTACGTCGCTTTATTTCTCTTTGCCCTTAACTTTCTAATTCTCTTTCTATTTCTCTTCACTTTCCTCTCTTTTTTTAACTTTCTCTTCTTCCTCTCTTTATCTCTCTCTTTAGATACCTCCCACCTCCTTTTCTCTTCCTATCGAGTTAATTATCACCTACTTTCTTTTCCCCTTTACTCTTTATCAGAATTCTCCTTTCTCGTCTCTCCCCTATTTCTCTTTCTCTCTCTCCCCTATTCTCCCTTTCATCCCCTCTTCTCTCTTCCTTTCTTTAATTTTTTCTATTCCTCTTTCTCCTACTCATTCTAACCTTCACTTTTCCTACCCTCTACTCTCCCTTCTCCCTACTTTCCCTTCCCACCTGTTTCTCCCTTTCCTCTCTATTCTCCCTTTTCTCCCCATCCCACCTCCCCACCACACACTCCTTTCTTTCCGCCCTTCCTCTCTCCATTCTCCCTCCTCGTCCCCAATCCCCCTCCCCTCCCCACCTCCCCTCCCCTCCCCTCCCCACTCCCCCAAACAACCAGCGCTCCGGGTTATTGAAATAGTAAGTCAGCGTTATTCTTTAATAGTCAATTAAAACAGTTTATGTAAAAATGGCCGCCCCAAAAAAGGGTTAATTTTTAAGGTAAGTCCCGCCTCCGTGTTCCGTATTTTGGAATAATCTAAAGACGCAGATATTGCCAAGAGACGAAGAGGATAAAGAATATATGCCAGTTATTATGTTACTATGCCAATTATTATGTTACTATGCCAGTTATTATGTTACTATGCCAGTTATTTTGTTATTATGCCAGTTATTATGTTGCTATGCCAGTTATTATGTTACTATGCCAGTTATTATGTTACTATGCCAATTATTATGTTGCTATGCCAGTCATTATGTTACTATGCCAATTATTATGTTACTATGCCAATTATTATGTTGCTATGCCAGTCATTATGTTACTATGCCAATTATTATGTTACTATGCCAATTATTATGTTGCTATGCCAGTTATTATGTTACTATGCCAGCTATTATGTTACTATGCCAGTCATTATGTTACTATGCCAGTTATTATGTTATTATGCCAGTTATTATGTTGCTATGCCAGTTATTATGTTACTATGCCAATTATTATGTTGCTATGCCAGTCATTATGTTACTATGCCAATTATTATGTTACTATGCCAATTATTATGTTGCTATGCCAGTTATTATGTTACTATGCCAGCTATTATGTTACTATGCCAGTCATTATGTTACTATGCCAGTTATTATGTTATTATGCCAGTTATTATGTTGCTATGCCAGTTATTATGTTACTATGCCAATTATTATGTTGCTATGCCAGTCATTATGTTACTATGCCAATTATTATGTTACTATGCCAATTATTATGTTGCTATGCCAATTATTATGTTACTATGCCAGCTATTATGTTACTATGCCAGTTATTATGTTATTATGCCAGTTATTATGTTGCTATGCCAGTTATTATGTTACTATGCCAATTATTATGTTGCTATGCCAGTCATTATGTTACTATGCCAATTATTATGTTACTATGCCAATTATTATGTTGCTATGCCAGTTATTATGTTACTATGCCAGTTATTATGTTACTATGCCAGCTATTATGTTACTATGCCAGTCATTATGTTACTATGCCAGTTATTATGTTAATATGCCAGTTATTATGTTGCTATGCCAGTTATTATGTTACTATGCCAATTATTATGTTACTATGCCAGTTATTATGTTATTATGCCAGTTATTATGTTACTATGCCAGTTATTATGTTACTATGCCAGTTATTATGTTTCTATGCCAATTATTATGTTACTATGCCAGTTATTATGTTTCTATGCCAATTATTATGTTACTATGCCAATTATTATGTTGCTATGCCAGTTATTATGTTTCTATGCCAATTATTATGTTACTATGCCAATTATTATGTTACTATGCCAGTTATTATGTTACTATGCCAGTTATTATGTTACTATGCCAGTTATTATGTTACTATGCCAGTTATTATGTTACTATGCCAGTTATTATGTTACTATGCCAATTATTATGTTACTATGCCAATTATTATGTTACTATGCCAGTTATTATGTTACTATGCCAGTTATTATGTTACTATGCCAATTATTATGTTACTATGCCAATTATTATGTTACTATGCCAGTTATTATGTTACTATGCCAATTATTATGTTACTATGCCAATTATTATGTTACTATGCCAGTTATTATGTTACTATGCCAATTATTATGTTTCTATGCCAATTATTATGTTACTATGCCAGTTATTATGTTACTATGCCAGTTATTATGTTACTATGCCAGTTATTATGTTACTATGCCAATTATTATGTTACTATGCCAGTTATTATGTTACTATGCCAGTTATTATGTTACTATGCCAGTTATTATGTTACTATGCCAATTATTATGTTACTATGCCAGTCATTATGTTACTATGCCAGTCATTATGTTACTATGCCAATTATTATGTTGCTATGCCAGTTATTATGTTTCTATGCCAATTATTATGTTACTATGCCAATTATTATGTTACTATGCCAGTTATTATGTTTCTATGCCAATTATTATGTTACTATGCCAATTATTATGTTACTATGCCAATTATTATGTTACTATGCCAGTTATTATGTTACTATGCCAGTTATTATGTTTCTATGCCAATTATTATGTTACTATGCCAGTTATTATGTTTCTATGCCAATTATTATGTTACTATGCCAATTATTATGTTGCTATGCCAGTTATTATGTTTCTATGCCAGTTATTATGTTACTATGCCAATTGTTATGTTACTATGCCAGTTATTATGTTGCTATGCCAGTTATTATGTTACTATGCCAGTTATTATGTTTCTATGCCAGTTATTATGTTACTATGCCAGTTATTATGTTACTATGCCAGTTATTATGTTACTATGCCAGTTATTATGTTACTATGCCAGTTATTATGTTACTATGCCAGTTATTATGTTACTATGCCAATTGTTATGTTACTATGCCAGTTATTATGTTACTATATATGGCATACGTTATAGGGATAATTACCTTATATTTAACTTCAATGTAATTCGGAGGATTTTTTTCGAAAACCCAAGATGTGTTTTACATCTGAACGACCATTGGGATCAAACAACACAACTGTGAGTGTAAGAGGGACTGATCAGTAATAACCCAACCCAACCCAACCCAACCCAACCCAACTCAACCCAACCCAACCCAACCCAACCCAACCCAACCCAACCCAACTCAACCCAACCCAACCCAACCCAACTCAACCCAACCCAACTCAACCCAACCCAACCCAACCCAACCCAACCCAACCCAACCCAACTCAACTCAACCCAACCCAACCCAACCCAACCCAACCCAACTCAACCCAACCCAACCCAACCCAACCCAACCCAACTCAACCCAACCCAACCCAACCCAACCCAACCCAACTCTTCTCTGTCTCTCTCTCACCTATCGACTTAGTTAACACGCTGTGGTCATAATAAGCGAGGGTAATAATGGTCCTCTCAATGACATACAAAACCTCCTCTTGTTATTGTTCAGTTCGTCCTCTCGGTGATGAATGTGGAAAAGTCTAACGAAAGATTTAATCTGCTATTATTTTTTCCCCCGGGTTGTATGTTGTTATATCCTTTAAAAAAAATAATAGTTTGTTGAAATAGCCAATGGTGGTGTTGCTATTAACTCCTGTATGATGAATGACGTCAGAATAATTACTCTATATAAAGTACGTTAAGTTAAATATTATAATCAAACTTATACATAGAGAAATTATGTATTACGTATAAAATTAGCAAAGCTCTTATATTATTTCTCAACTTACATAGAATTAATTTTTGGACCGAAATGTAAACTTGGTGTAAATTTAACTTCATAGATACGCTTCATATTATATACAAACATAATTACGATAAGAATATAACAGGCTGACGGTAATGACCACCAACCAGTGTGCAGGGAGAGAGGTAATGGTGGTAGGTGGTGGTGGTAGGTGGTGGTGGTAGGTAGGGTGGTGGTGGTAGGTAGGTGGTGGTGGTAGGTAATAGTCGTAGGTGGTGGTGGTAGGTAATAGTGGTAGGTGGTGGTGGTAGGTAGGTGGTGGTGGTAGGTGGTGGTGGTGGTAGGTGGTGGTGGTAGGTAGGTGGTGGTGGTAGGTAGGTGGTGGTAGGTAGGGTAATGGTGGTAGGTAATGGTGGTAGGTGGTGGTGGTAGGTAGGTGGTGGTGGTAGGTAGGTGGTGGTAGGTAGGGTAATGGTGGTAGGTAATAGTGGTAGGTGGTGGTGGTGGTAGGTGGTGGTGGTAGGTAGGTGGTGGTGGTAGGTAGGGTGGTGGTGGTAGGTAGGGTAATGGTGGTAGGTAATAGTGGTAGGTGGTGGTGGTAGGTAATAGTGGTAGGTGGTGGTGGTAGGTAGGTGGTGGTGGTAGGTAGGTGGTGGTAGGTAGGGTAATGGTGGTAGGTAATAGTGGTAGGTGGTGGTGGTGGTAGGTGGTGGTGGTGGTAGGTAGGGTGGTGGTGGTAGGTAGGGTAATGGTGGTAGGTGGTGGTGGTAGGTGGTGGTGGTGGTAGGTGGTGGTGGTAGGTAGGTGGTGGTGGTAGGTAGGGTAATGGTGGTAGGTGGTGGTGGTAGGTGGTGGTGGTAGGTAATAGTGGTAGGTGGTGGTGGTAGGTAGGTGGTGGTGGTAGGTAGGTGGTGGTGGTAGGTAGGTGGTGGTCGTGATACACAGGTATGGTTTGTTTACATCCGCCATCTTGGTTTAGCGGTCAATTAACACCTGACCGTAAAAAACACTGTGTTGACGATCTCACCTTCCCTAAGTGTGTGTGCGTGTGTGTGTGTTATTCAGGTGTAGTCACTCCACCCACAACACCCTCCATGCTAGTTTACTCCACCCACAACACCCTCCATGTTAGTTTACTCCACCCACAACACCCTCCATGCTAGTTTACTCCACCCACAACACCCTCCATGCTAGTTTACTCCACCCACAACACCCTCCATGCTAGTTTACTCTACCCACAACACCCTCCATGCTAGTTTACTCCACCCACAACACCCTCCATGCTAGTTTACTCTACCCACAACACCCTCCATGCTAGTTTACTCCACCCACAACACCCTCCATGTTAGTTTACTCCACCCACAACACCCTCCATGCTAGTTTACTCCACCCACAACACCCTCCATGCTAGTTTACTCCACCCACAACACCCTCCATGCTAGTTTACTCCACCCACAACACCCTCCATGTTAGTTTACTCCACCCACAACACCCTCCATGCTAGTTTACTCCACCCACAACACCCTCCATGTTAGTTTACTCCACCCACAACACCCTCCATGCTAGTTTACTCCACCCACAACACCCTCCATGCTAGTTTACTCCACCCACAACACCCTCCATGCTAGTTTACTCCACCCACAACACCCTCCATGCAAGTTTACTCCACCCACAACACCCTCCATGCCTGAGAGAAACTATTACACCTTCACTAGTTCAGGAAATTCACTACGACCGCTATTTTGTGGTGAAAAATAGCGGTCAACACAGACGGTAAAAACTACTATGTTGCTATCAATTGTTGAGTGCATTGCAGGCTCACACACACGCACACACACACACTCGGCCTGCTGCAGGTCACCTAGGGAGGAAGGCAGGTTAGTAGATTATCTTGTGCTTATGGTGGGTGGTAGCTCTCACCCCGGCCGCGAGGGTCTCCGTGGCGCTATAGATGGCGGGATTTCCCATCTTCTTTACTGCTGTAGAGATCAAGCAAATAATAATAATAACAATAATAATAATAATAATACAAAATTAAACTATTATCATCTTTAAGGTATTATTATTATTATTATTATTATTATAATTATTATTATTATTATTATTATTATTATTATTATTATTATTATTATTATTATTATTATTATTATTATTATTATTATTATTTGTTGTTATTATTGTTGTTGTTGTTGTTGTTGTTGTTGTTGTTGTATACTAAGATCCCTACCCAATTGAAACTTTTATTATTTCCATATAACATAACATCTACTGCCGTGTGTTGACCTTTGACGATCTTGAATTGTCTTCCTAAACCTTGGATAAAACTTAGTAAAGTTCAGTTAAAGCTGCGGAACTTTCGATAAAACTTACTGAACGTAGTGAAAAAACTTAGTGAACTTTAAATGTAACAACTGGAGTGTTGAGCTTCATACAAACACTGTGTGTGTGTGTGTGTGTGTGTCAGACGAGCCGTGTTATTTATAGTTCAACACATTAATAGATATTAACAATCACTGTACGGTGAAAATACACATTTTTATAGATAACTTTTTTCAAAAAATAGTTTTAATTAAAGTTATTTTTTTTTACAAGCGGCACTTGGGCGCCAATCGTCCTGGAATTGGAAATGTAATATATGGATTGAAAAATGCACTGGAATGACCTTGCATGGCCGTTTGTCGGAATAATATGAGCGGATTTAACACGTATAGATAAACAATGGTTCAGACAATGTCATTACGTGGCTGGCCAATTTATGATGGACGGCAATTATTGTGATTCATGTATAGCTGAGTGGCTGTACATCATTTATATATATATATATATATATATATATATATATATATATATATAATATATATATATATATATATATATCCAATAGAGGAATATAAGATTATATGTTTTAACTCTCCATTCTCGTATTGTTTTACACCTGTTGTCCCGTCCACCTGCCCATAGATACGTAACTTCTGTCTCACACAATTTGATAAACAGAATTACGAGAAAAAAAACATTACGTGTAGAAAGATGACGCGTCCCTGAGGCTGTGTTGTGGTGCAGCAGGTGTGTTCTGTTGACGCGTCCCTGAGGCTGTGTTGTGGTGCAGCAGGTGTGTTCTGTTGACGCGTCCCTGAGGCTGTGTTGTGGTGCAGCAGGTGTGTTCTGTTGACGCGTCCCTGAGGCTGTGTTGTGGTGCAGCAGGTGTGTTCTGTTGACGCGTCCCTGAGGCTGTGTTGTGGTGCAGCAGGTGTGTTCTGTTGACGCGTCCCTGAGGCTGTGTAGTGGTGCAGCAGGTGTGTTCTGTTGATCTTACTTAAATGTTCTGGTATTTTAAGTAAAACAATTGGTGTGTGTTATGTATAGAGGATGGGGAGAGGGAAGTGAGAGGGAAGAGGGGGATAGGAGCCAAGATGAGAGAGAGAGAGAGAGGGGGGGGGGGGGAGCACTAGTGTACACCGCCAGCCGTCCCACAACATTGAGACCAGGTTGGAACTGACCATAAATACAGGTTCTTTTACGAAGGCTTAAAAATATACCTAGCCTAACCCAACCTAACCTAACCTAACCTAACCTAACCTAACCTAACCTAGCCTAACCTAACCTAACCTAACCCAACCTAACCTAGCCTAACCTAACCTAACCCAACCTAACCTAGCCTAACCCAACCTAACCTAACCTAACCTAACCTAACCTAACCTAACCTAACCCAACCTAACCTAGCCTAACCCAACCTAACCTAGCCTAACCTAACCTAACCCAACCTAACCTAGCCTAACCCAACCTAACCTAGCCTAACCTAGCCTAACCTAACCTAACCTAACCTAACCTAACCTAGCCTAACCCAACCTAACCTAGCCTAACCCAACCTAACCTAGCCTAACCCAACCTAACCTAGCCTAACCTAACCTAACTTAAGGATACATACAAATGTTAACACACTTGTCCAATGAAAAAATTATTAAGAGGGAAACAAAAAACTACAATGAGAAAAATTATCACAAAACAAAGTAAAAATTATCAAGACAAATTATTATATGACGGAAAATACAAAACAAAAGTGTTAGAGTCAGTATTGCAGGAAGGGAAATAATTGCAAAGGGGAAAAAAATCATCAGCTAAAAGGGAAGAAAATGTCGCAGGAAATTTTGTTGCAATGATGAAAATTGTTGCAAATAGAAGATTATTTCAAGATTGTGATTTTACATATTTTTTTTTTTGGTGGGGGGGGGGAGGAGGCATACTAAATTGTTAATAGGAGGAAAGCTTATTATAGGACTAAAAATTGTTGCATTGATATGATGTTGCAAGAAAAATTATTGTTAGAAAATGTTGAAATGTTGAAAATGTTGAAAAAAAAAATATGGGGAAAAATTAATGACGAAAAGAATTAAATGTTGCAATAATTCACACAGACTGTTGGAGGAGAAAAAAAATTATATTGATGAAAGAAGAGATTGCAATGGAATTAATTTTTTACGTGACAGGAGATTTGTGCAACTGGTAAAATAAATTGTTGGAAGAGAATAAAATTGTTAGGAAGAAGAGAAATTATTGGGAGGAGGAGAAGAGAGATGACAACACACACACACACACACACACACACACACACACGCAGCCGTAAAAGAGAAATCCGGCACATGGAGCGATGATATCCGGCCGGTATGTCCTCCGATCTATTAAAAAAAAATCCGGCAGGGGAGACGAGGATGAAATTATGTCGTGTAATAGAATTTAAGTGAGACGATTAGTCGCTTTTACCGAGTCGTCAACAGCGGCAATTACACCAGCCTTATGGTGTGTGTGTGTGTGTGTGTGTGTGTGTGTGTGTGTGTGTGTGTGTGTGTGTGGAAGAAGACAGGAGAAGGATTGTGGGTGAGTGCACATGAGAGGAGACATAGAGATGAAACCTGAAAGAGAAGTCGAAAGCGTGGGAGGAAGAGGAGGAAGAAGAGGAGGAGGAGGAGGAGGAAGTGGAAGGGGGGGAGAGGCGAAAGAAGAAGAGAAAGCGGAAGGGTAAGACCAGCCAAAAGTGTGGGAGTAACAAAAGGGGGAGAAGAAAGAGGAGGAAGAGGGGAGGGACTTGCAAAAGAGGAATGAGAGAAGAGAGGAAGAGGTGGGGAGAAGGTGAATGGGGAAGGAGAGAATAAGAGGGGAGAGGGTATTTGGGAGAAGACAGGCGAGAGGGGAGGATGAGAGGGAAAGAAAGGGGTAAAAAAAAGAGGGCTGGTAAGGAGGATGATAACAGGGCAAGAGAGGAGAGAATGAGAGGGTGAGAGGGGAAAGAGGGCAAGAGAGAGGGAAGAGAGGTGGGCAGGTCGGAGGTGGTTGTAACTAACCGGGTTACCTGCCGTCTCCCTGAAGCTTGTCTCACTAACTTGATTTTGACGTCTTAATGCCACCCAACCTGACCAAACTCCTCAGTGGTGGCCCTGTCCTTCCTTCCTTCCTTCCTTCCTTCCTTCCTTCCTTCCTTACTTCTGCCTCCACCGTCCCGACGCCCGTTCCTCCTTCTCCAACCCACCTATCCCAGCACCTTCATCTCACTTCCAGCCCACCTATCCCAGCACCTTCATCTCACTTCCAGCCCACCTATCCCAGCACCTTCACCTCCAGCCCACCTATCCCAGCACCTTCATCATCTTCCTTCCTTCCTTCCTTCCTTCCTTCTGCCCGATTAGTTAGCTTAAGGTGTACAGACTATCAGCCACGTTCTTGGAAATGGCTCGTTTTGTCCTCTATCTCTATTCTCTTATTGATATTCTCTTTCTTTCTTTCTTTCTTTCTCACTAAACCTTCACCCCTTCTCTCTCAAACCCAACTTCTCCTCCTCCTCCATCCTCCCCTACCAACCGTAAAAGCACACACACACACACACACACACACACACACACACACACACCCTGACATTATTTGTTTGAGTGACAACACGGGTAATAAACCTTTGTTCAAGTTTACCAGCAACATTCCACATTAAGTGCCGTCACCATCAACACCTTCTCCATCACTCGCTACACCTTACACCCTTACTACACCTTACACCCTCACTACACCCTATACCCTCGTCTTGGTCCTCATATTTATTAGTAGGCAAAACTCATCGACAAGTTAAGGGGAGCGGAAGATATCGTGTGTTAGTGGAGTAGTTTGGTGGGTATATGTGATACGTCTGGCCAATTACAGTCTTCGGGCGGTCCACTTGGTAGGTGTGTGTGTGTGACGGGAGGAGTGTGACGGTGTGTGGGTGTGTGTGACGGGAGGAGTTTGACGGTGTGTAGGTGTGTGTGTGTGACGGGAGGAGTTTCACAGTGTGTGGGTGTGTGTGTGACTGGAGGAGTTTGACAGTGTGTGGGTGTGTGTGTGTGTGTGTGTGACGGGAGGAGTTTGACGGTGTGTGGGTGTGTATGTGTGTGACAGGAGGAATTTGACGGTGTGTGGGTGTGTGTGTGTGTGACGGGAGGAGTTTGACGGTGTGTGGGTGGGAGGAATTTGACGGTGTGTGGGTGTGTGTGTGTGTGTGTGTGTGTGTGACGGGAGGAGTTTGACGGTGTGTGTGTGTGTGTGACGGGAGGAGTTTGACGGTGTGTGTGTGTTTGTGACGGGAGGAGTTTGACGGTGGATGGGCATGCGGGTGTGTGAGACGGGGATGGGTGGATGGGTGGGTGGGTGGGTGGGTTAAGTGGAAGAGAGGGAGGGGGGAGAGGAGGGAAGATGTGTGTATGGGAGGGGGGGATGACGTCAACAACCACCACCATGTACAGTAAACAACATGGCGGAAATGAACAACACAGAATAACATGGCGCTCAGTTGAGATGTCCGGCCGTCTCCAATTATACTCACTTAACTCCTTTCCGATCCGCGTGGGAGGGACAGGTGGGGGTGATGGGTGGGGGAGTGTTGGGAGGGGGTGAAGGGGAGGGTGGAGGAATGTGCGGAGGTGGGGGTGTTGGGAGTGGGGAGGTGGGGGGTGTTGGGAGGGGGTGAAGGGGAAGGTGGAGGAATGTGCGGAGTTGGGGAGTGTTGGGAGTGGGGAGAAGAGGAGGTAGGGGATGGTGAAAGAGGTGTTGGAGAAAGAGCTTGGGGTGGGGGGAGGGGTGATGGGGAAGGAGCTTGGGGTGGGGGAGGGGTGATGGGGAAAGAGCTTGGGGTGGGGGAGGGGTGATGGGGAAAGAGCTTGGGGTGGGAAGGGGGGGGGGGCGTCAAGTACATCATGACCTTTGATAGTTTTTCGTCAGGCTTGTCATCAACATCCTCTCTCTCTCTCTCTCTCTCTCTCTCTCTCTCTCTCTCTCTCTCTCTCTCACTCTCAGAATGAGATAAAGAGGTTAGGTTAGGTTAGGTTAGGTTAGGAGAATCATATGCATCACCTACATCTACTTAAACCATGTTTAATACTTACACCCACTACACCCACTTACACTTACCTACACCACCTACAAACTTAAGCAGAGCCACACACACTCACTCTAAACACCTTCCCCACAACACACAAGCTGCCACACCTCCACACCTCCTCCACACCTCCACCACACCTCCACACCTCCACACACCACACCACCACACTCCCACACCTCCACACACCACACCACCACACTCCCACACCTCCACACCACCACACCACCACACCTCCACACCACCACACCTCCACACCACCACACCTCCACACCACCACACCACCACACCACCACACCTCCACACCACCACACCACCACACCTCCACACCACCACACCACCACACCTCCACACCACCACACCTCCACACCACCACACCACCACACCTCCACACCACCACACCACCACACCTCCACACACCACACCACCACACTCCCACACCTCCACACCACCACACCACCACACCACCACACCACCACACCTCCACACCACCACACCACCACACCTCCACACCACCACACCACCACACCACCACACCACCACACCTCCACACCACCACACCACCACCCCACCACACCTCCACACACCACACCACCACACTCCCACACCTCCACACCACCACACCACCACACCACCACACCTCCACACCACCACACCACCACACCTCCACACCACCACACCACCACCTGCCGCAGTGTAAAGTAATCCTACCCCAGTCATCGTCTTTGTGGTCTAATATATGAGAGGGTCGGTAAATCACCCACATATCACGCACATAGAAACGTACACACACATCAAATACACACATACACGGAATCATACACACAGACAGACACAGATTTATACATAGACATAGACAGACACAGACTGATACACATACGAATACGAATGCACAGACAACCACATACACAAATACACACAGACACAGACACACGCTTATACACACAGAAACAGACACTGATTTATATAAAAAACATACATAGACATACACACATACAAATACACACACACACACATATATATATATATATATATACTCAAGTACACACAAACAAACACACACACGTATACACACAGAGGCACAGGTATAGACACACACACACACACACACAGGCAGGGACGAGTCGTGTTTACCTGTGATAGACTTTAAGTTGACCTTTGTCCTTCACTCTGTCGGGCCACACAGGTGAGAAAAGTTTGTGGTGATGGCAGGTGAGTGTTTTTCCCAGGATGAACAACCAATATCAGCCCCTCCCTCCCTTCTTAGAGATATAACACAGTAGTAGTCGTTTTTATTATACTGTATCTCATTCGAATACCATCTGTTGTTAGCTATTGTTTATTGTTAGGAGGATTTTTGTTTTGTTTTTTTGTTAGGGAGGAATGAGAGGGAGTTGTGTTTTCATGCGGGTTTTGTTAGCTTTAGGTGAGGCATGATTGATTGGTGTCAGTGTAGCGTTGTTAATCCTAGGGAAAAAATTCTTCCGGCTGGGTACGGTTCCTGCAGAGTGTGTGTGTGTGTGTGTGTGTGGGGTGATGGTGATGGGTGTGGTGATGGTGGTGGTTGATAGTGGTGGTGGTTGTGGGATATGGTGATAGTGGTTGTGGTGATAAGGGTGGTGAGATATGGTGATAGTGGTGGTGATGGTGGCGATAGTTGATATGGTGACAGTGGTGAGACGTGAGAGTGTGATGGGGTTGGTGACAGTGGTATTAATGGTGATAAGAGTGGTGGTGGGGTAGTGACAGTGGTTGTAGTTGTGGTGTTGATTGTGGTAATTAGGGTGGTGGTGATGGTGATTTTTCTGCCAGAGAGAGAAGGACAGTCGACATCTCATCCAGGCTGTAACATAACTTCTGTGCTGCTGCTTCTGTTCAGATAGCACCTCCGCGAGTCTGGCGTAGAAGCATCTTGCACTTGGTCCCATCCCACCAGAGTTTGTGAACACTAGAGGAGTGAAGCTGCCTTGATCAACGTTCTGAATTCTCTCCCCGTATGCCCTTATCTTGTCGTTATCGTTCCGCCTGTGTGCAGCATCGAGAGCTAGGTTACGGTGACATGCGGCCATGGGATCAAATATCCTGACGTCGAAGAAGGCTCGCTGTCCCCTCATCCAGAATCCTCGAGCACTTATGTCAACACGGGCTTTTTTTTTTTAATGACCTCCAGCCTCCCCTAATAGCCATACCTTCGCCGCCATTTTATTACCTTAAAATTAAATATCCTAATACATAAGTGGCAATCCTAGCTGTGTTGAGCCGCAGATCTATGCGGCATTCAGTGACTGTTGCCTCATAGTCGATATCTGCAACTACTACTACAGACATGATCCTTAAACACACTGGGACACTCCCACTTATGCACGCCATGAGTTTCTTACACCTCATCATCTTAACGCACTTTACCTCCCTCACTTCTCTCACCTCCCTCATCTTCCTCACTTCCCTCACTTCCCTCACTCTCTCTCTCTCCTCTTGGTGGTCTTAGAGGTTTGCGACCTGCTAACACTCGCTGGGTCATTACTAACATTACAATCCAATTTAACAAAAAGGTAAGACTTGGACTTACTTTTATCCAGCAGAAATTAGATGAGATTATTTCCTGAGGGTCACTTGCTTTAATTGTGTTCTTCACTTTCATTATGCAAATGGTGCCACCCACCATCACGGTGTAAGGTTTTTAACCAAATGCACCTCCGTTTGTATATATATATATATATATATATATATATATATATATATATATATATATATATATATATATATATATATATATATATATATATATATATGTGTGTGTGTGTGTGTGTGTGTGTGTGTGTGTGTGTGTGTGTGTTACCCTTAATAGGGATAATGGCCGATTAAGCCTTAAACCAACTACTGTCTTTGACAAATAGTGTTAACTTTTTTATTCTATTGTTACAACTTATTGCAAATTAATTCGAATATGATAAAATTGACTCTATATCATTTTAGACGTCGTTTATTATCATAAGATAATTTATACCTAAAATAGGTTGGGTTAAGTAAGGTTAGGTTAGGTTAACTTGGGCAGGGCTAGATTAGGTTTGGTGTGAAACTATTGGTTTACATGTATTGTGGTCGTCTATGGTTTGACAAAAAAATAAATAGAAGTTTCACTATTGAATAATTATCCCTATTTAGTGTAGCACACACACACACACACACACACACGTTTGGGGTTGTATGAGAGAGAGAGCAGGTAAGACACACCTGTTGGCTCGGGCAGGTGATGACCCAACACTCAGGTGACGCTAGACCGGCCATTAGCCAACTATGACATAATAAGCGTCTCTTATGGCTGCCTTCATGACGATGTAAAGGGCGAGGTCCTCCCCATAAATTCCCCCTTACGCTCTCCCTGCCTCCCTCCTTTACCCAGCCTCCTTCCCTTCTCCTGCCTCCTTCTCTACCCCTGCCTCCCTCCTTCTCTCCCCCTGCCTCCCTCCTTCTCTCCCCCTGCCTCCCTCCTTCTCTCCCCCCTGCCTCCTTCACCCAGCCTCCCTCCTTTCCCTAGTTTTCCTTCCTTCATTAATCTCCCTCCCTTTCCTAACCTCGCTTCCTTCTCTTACCTCCCTCCTCTACCCTCCCTCTTTCCTCTACCCCCTCCCCCTTCTACCCTTCCTCCCTTAACCAGGCTCCCTGCCTTCACCATCTCCCTCCTCCACCACCTACTTTTCCCCTTTCCCATCCTCCCCCCTCCGTTTCGCCCAACTTCCTCCCCCTCCCTCTCCCTTAACCTCCCTCAATCTCTCACTCATTAACCCTCTCCCTCTCGTCATCCTCTCTCCCTTCATTCCTCATCCTCCCCCTCCCTCTCCCCACCCCCTTCACTAAATCTTCCTTCCCTTGTCTCTCTCTCCCCCCTCTCTACCACTCCCTCTATCCCCCCTGGGCCACGGCGACAAGACAAACCAAAACAGCGGGTGAGGGAGGAGAGGTTCACGTCTTGGCCGGGTTACTGTGTCAACAGGAGTAAACTGAGGGTCTATTGACACGGCGAGAGTGTCAATACGAGTAAAACCCGACCTGGGGGGAGGGAGGGGGCTGAGGGGGTGGTGTAGTAATGTCAGTCAGAGGGGCAAGGGAGTGTAGGAATAGAAGTCAGAGCGTGGCACTGTCTGCCAGCGAAAAGAGTGTCAGCGAGAGAAGAAGTCAAAGGTACCACTGTCTGTCAGATGGGTAAGAGAGTGCCAGTTACGAGATACCTGTGGAAGGGGTGGCACTGTCAGTTAAAAGGTAAGAGCTTGTCAAAGAGGGGAGGATAGAGGGCCAAGGTGGGGGGAAGGAGGAGGAGAAAGAGGAGGAGGAGGATTAGCAGGAGGAAGAAGAAGAAAAAGAAGAAGAAGAAGAAGCAGAAGAGTTGGAGGAGGAGCAACAAAAAGAAGAAGAAGAAGAAGAAGAAGAAGAAGAAGAAGAGTAGGAGGAGGAGCAACAAAAAGAAGAAGAAGAAGCAGAAGAAGAAGAAGAAGAAGAAGAAGAAGAAGAAGAAGTGCCACTTTATTAAGAGAGGATGTGTGAGGTGCCAATACCCTGCTGGGTAGGAGTGTAAGTTGAAGGTGCCGCAGTAACCCCGCTCCAGGTGCCCTTCACTCCCGCCCCGGCCATAATTAGATAGCCAGCTTTATGGCCCCAGACGGAGGAGGAACCGTATCAGGCCCTGCAGCTCACACTACGGCCGCGGGTTTTTACAAGGACACACAAACCTATCAGTAGATCTCCCTCAGATGGAACGTCCCCCCTCCCTCGCCTCACTCTTCCCTGTTATGATCCTTACTTGACACATGATAGTATATACCTCGGGTCGTCAACTTGGCTCTCTCTCTCTCTCTCTCTCTCTCTCTCTCTCTCTCTCTCTCCTGCAGCCTCGTGTTCTGGTTGGTTCAGGATGATGTTGAGTTAGAGTTGATGATGTTTTAATGTCTCTTTGGTTTAGGGGAGGTTTAGGTTTGTTTTGTTTTGGTTTGGTTTAGTTTTCTTAGTTTAGGTTAGAAGGTTGGACAGGTGTGATGTATGAAGCTGTTCTCTTGTTATCGAATATATTGCTGTGTTCTTCCCTTTCTGTTCAGGTCATAACATCGAGCGTGTTGATGGGATGTTATGTCGTGTTCTGGCAGTGGTCGCGTGAGTTTTGTTCTCGTCTTTTGCGTTCGTTTGAGTCGCGTCATATACCGTCCGTCGTGTTTGCATTGCGTCACATACCATCTGTCGAGAGTTCGTTTGCGTCACTTTACATTCTATTTGTCGTGTTTGTTTGCGTGACATACCGTCCATCGTGTTTGTTTGCATCGCGTCACATACCGTACGTTTTGATTGTTTGCGTCACATGCCGTCCGTCGTGTTTGTTTGCGTCACATACCGTCCATCGTGTTTGTTTGCATCGTATCACATACTGTCCATTGTGTTTGTTTGCGTCACATACTGTCCGTCATGTTTGTTTGAGTCACATACCGTCCATCGTGTTTGTTTGCATTGCGTCACATACTGTCCATTGTGTTTGTTTGAGTCACATACCGTCCGTCATGTTTGTTTGAGTCACATACCGTCCATCGTGTTTGTTTGCATCGCATCACATACTGTCCAGTGTGTTTGTTTGCATCACATCCCGTCTGTCGTGTTCGTTTGCATCGCATCACATACCGTCTGTCGAGCTCGTTTATGTCGCGTCACATACTGTCTGTTGTGTTTGTTTGCGTCGCGTCATATCCCACCCGTTGCGTAGGTTAACATGGTGTAGATCAGAGGGTAGGTCAACATGGTGTAGGTCAGGTCAGAGGGTAGGTCAACATGGTGTAGATCAGAGGGTAGGTCAACATGGTGTAGGTCAGAGGGTAGGTCAACATGGTGTAGGTCAGGTCAGAGGGTAGGTCAACATGGTGTAGGTCAGAGGGTAGGTCAACATGGTGTAGGTCAGAGGGTAGGTCAACATGGTGTAGGTCAGAGGGTAGGTCAACATGGTGTAGGTCAGAGGGTAGGTCAACATGGTGTAGGTCAGAGGGTAGGTCAACATGGTGTAGGTCAGAGGGTAGGTCAACATGGTGTAGGTCAGAGGGTAGGTCAACATGGTGTAGGTCAGAGGGTAGGTCAACATGGTGTAGGTCAGAGGGTAGGTCAACATGGTGTAGATCAGAGGGTAGGCCAACATGGTGTAGGTCAGAGGGTAGGTCAACATGGTGTAGGTCAGGTCAGAGGGTAGGTCAACATGGTGTAGGTCAGATGGCAGGTCAACATGGTGTAGGTCAGGTCAGAGGGCAGGTCAACATGGTGTAGGTCAGGTCAGAGGGTAGGTCAACATGGTGTAGGTCAGGTCAGAGGGTAGGTCAACATGGTGTAGGTCAGGTCAGAGGGCAGGTCAACATGGTGTAGGTCAGGTCAGAGGGTAGGTCAACATGGTGTAGGTCAGGTCAGAGGGTAGGTCAACATGGTGTAGGTCAGGTCAGAGGGTAGGTCAACATGGTGTAGGTCAGAGGGTAGGTCAACATGGTGTAGGTCAGAGGGTAGGTCAACATGGTGTAGGTCAGAGGGCAGGTCAACATGGTGTAGGTCAGGTCAGAGGGCAGGTCAACATGGTGTAGGTCAGGTCAGAGGGCAGGTCAACATGGTGTAGGTCAGAGGGTAGATCAACATGGTGTAGGTCAGAGGGCAGGTCAACATGGTGTAGGTCAGGTCAGAGGGCAGGTCAACATGGTGTAGGTCAGGTCAGAGGGCAGGTCAACATGGTGTAGGTCAGAGGGTAGGTCAACATGGTGTAGGTCAGGTCAGAGGGTAGGTCAACATGGTGTAGGTCAGGTCAGAGGGCAGGTCAACACACTATACATAAGAACATAAGAACATAAGAATGGAGGAAACTGCAGCGGGCCTATTGGCCCATACTGGGCAGTCCCGTTTACACCCAACCCCTATTGCTCATATGAGCATCCAACCTATGTTTGAAGCAATTCAGCGTATTCGAGTTAATGATGATATTTGGTAACTTGTTCCATTCATCCACTACTCTGTTTCCAAACCAGTGTTTACCTATTTCACGCCTAAATCTAAATTTGTCCAATTTAAAACCATTGTTACGAGTTCGCTCCTGGTTGGATAATTTGAGTACCTTTGTAATGTCCCCTTTGTTTAGCCCTGCCTTCCATTTATACACCTCTATCAGGTCGCCCCTCGCTCTACGTCTCTCAAGGGAGTGCAAATTAAGATGCTTTAACCTGTCTCTATACTCAAGGTTCCTGATACCCGGGATTAGTCTTGTCATTCTCCTCTAGATTCTTTCCAAGGATTCTATATCCATTCTGTAATACGGTGACCAGAACTGGACTGCGTAATCCAGGTGTGGTCTCACAAGAGCAAGATACAGTTTTAGGATGACCTCGCTAGTCTTGTAACTAACACTCCTTTGTATGAACCCAAGTACTTTATTAGCCTTGTTACGAGTAAAAACACATTGTTTACTTGGCTTAAGGTTCCTACTTATCATTACTCCTAAATCTCTCTCGCAGTCGGATTTCTCTATGGCATCGTTGTTCATCTGGTATCTGGTTTCCCTGTTTACATTCCCTATACTGAGTACTTTACATTTGTCAATGTTGAATTTCATCTGCCATTTTTCAGACCATTCGAAAAATTTGTTTTAGATCCTCCTGTAGTTTTGCCGAGTCCTCGTCAGATTTGATAACACGTCCTATTTTAGTATCATCAGCAAATTTACTTATGTTGCTGTCTATGCCGATATCTATGTCGTTTATGTATATAATAAACAATAATGGTCCAAGTACTGAGCCTTGGGGAACTCCACTTGTGACGTTGCTCCAATGGGACTTAGTGCCGTTAATGCTCACTCGCTGTTTCCTGTCCTGTAACCACGCCCTAATCCATTTAAGGATGTCACCTTTGATGCCATGAGCTTCTACCTTTCTAATTAGTCTTTCGTGGGGTACTCTGTCGAAGGCTTTGCTAAAGTCGAGATATACCACATCATAATTGTGCCCCTCGTCCACTGATTCGAAAACTGATGAAAAGAATGTTAATAGATTAGTTAGGCAAGAACGTCCGCTTGTGAAGCCATGCTGGGAATCATTGATCAATCTGTGCTTCTCCAGGTGATTTCGAATAGAGTTTGAAATGATTGCTTCCAGTAATTTGCCTACTATTGATGTTAGACTGATTGGGCGGTAGTTAGAGGATAGTGATGTATCCCCCTTCTTGAAGATCGGTATTACATTCGCTATCCTCCAGGATTCTGGTACTACACCTGTTTTTAAGGACATGTTAAACAACTTTGCTAAGGGCATACTAAGCTCTTCCTTACATTCCTTTAATACTCTGGCAAATATCTCATCGGGACCAGGTGACTTATTAGGCTTTAGTTTGTCTATTTGCTTACTAACATCGTTACTAGTCACTACTATCTCACTTAATTTGTTTTCTTCACTATCTCTGAATAGAGTCGGTGCCTCGGGTATCATGTTTAAATTTTCGCTGGTGAAAACTGTTGAAAAATATTTATTCAAATTATTGCTCATTTCTCCGTCGTTATCAGTGAGCTCGCCGGAGTCTGACCGTATTGGTCCAATCTTTTCTCGTGTTTTAGTTTGGTACATTTGGTAGAATCCTTTGGGGTTTGTCTTTGCCTCCCTTGCTATCCTTACCTCATTATTCCTCTTTGCTTTCCTTATCTCGGTTTTAACCCTACTCGCCAATACCCTATAATAGTCCCGGAGGTGAATTTCGCCACGATTTATCCTTCTACCTATAGCCTTCCTTTGGCCAATGATGTTCTTTAAATAATTATTTATCCATTTAGGGTCATTGTTGTTTGATCTGAGTTTTTTGTATGGTATGTTCTGCCTTTGTGCATTAAGTAACTCACTATTTAAATTGTCGTGGAACTCGGCAATCTCAGATCTCGTTATCAGGTCGGTGTCATCTGTCAGGTTCACGGCCAAGCGCGACACCCCCTCTCTTAGCTGCCTCTTTAAACTGTCAAAGTTTGCCCTTCTGAAATCTGGTACTTTAGTGGAATTTTCCTTACGTCTGCCCTGAAAATCTAACTGGAATCGGATTTCTTTGTGATCGCTGTTTGCAAGTTCGTTCCCTACCTCGACATTGCTAATGAGGTTTTCTCTGTTTGACAAAACTAAATCCAATATATTATTACCCCGTGTGGGTTCGGTTATATGTTGACTTAGGAAACAGTCCTGGATCGTCTCGAGAAAATCCTCTGATTCTGAGTTTCCCGTAAGGTCGGTCCAATCTATTTGGCCAAGGTTAAAGTCGCCTACTATACAGACTTTGTTGTGTATGGAAGCCCTGCGCATTTCATCACCAGATAAGTCGCTCATTGACTCTGTCAAGATTGGGGGGTCTATATATTACTCCTGTGATTAATTTTTCCCGACCGTCGCTTAATTCTATCCAAATTGTTTCTGTATTCCTCTCAGTTTTTATTTCCTTATTTATTTCACACTTCAGATTATCCCTAACATAGATTGCTACTCCGCCTCCTTTCCTGGTCTGCCTATCGGTATGGAACAGTTTGTAACCCGCAATTTGGTATTCGACTGGTAATTCACGTGTGTCTAGGTTGATCCATGTTTCAGTGAATGCAATTATATCGATTTCTTCTGTACATACCAAGGCCCTAATATCATCCATTTTGTTTCTCATACTTCTACTGTTCGCGTAATATACATTTAAGTTAGTCGTGTTCTGAGTCCTTCCCTTACCGCGTTTAGTTTTAAACTCCCTGTCTAATTTAGTTATGTCATCATTCCTAACACTATTTCCCTGTAATCTTTCGCCTTGTTTACCCGCTCCCACTGCAGTCTCCTCCACCCCCGTGCCCCTATGTTCTCTTAGCAGTTTAAAGACTTCGATATCTTTTGAACTGCCCCCTCTAGAGCCCCAGCCAGGGTTGCTACTCCATCCCTATAGATCTTTAATTTTCCCAAAATTGTAAAAAAAAAAAAAAAAGGGACATTTTTCAACTAGGTCGACTATGAGCGCCCAGCACAAAATATTTTAACAATAACAATATGAAACAAATAAATACACAAATACACAAATACCATAAAAATCAATGATAATTTTTTTTTACGATTTTTTGAGAGAAATTCTGTAACAAGGATGAGTTAACGGGTTATATAATCCGTAAAAGATAATGATGTTTTATTATATATTACGTGTGAGGAAAACTCTTGCTAGGTTTATGTGAGTGATACAAGGACTCAAATGAACGATATATTATGGTATATATTTTATCATATAAGAGATGTGATATGTTGTGAATCTTTTCATTTCTCTTAATTAATTATTTTTTTTTTCGTTTCGTTATGTTGTTGAATGTGAGTTAATATTATATGAAGGTATACATACAAACATACATACATACATTATACATACATACATACATTATACATACATACATACATACATACATACATACATACATACATAAAGGTACCGTCACCATGATAACACTTGGTGAATTTTAACGCGAGTGTCAACATTATTGTATCATGTGGGCCTTGGGGACAGACAGACAGAAAGACAGACAGACAGACAGACAGACAGACAGATCCGAAAAATATACCTAACCCCGATAGGCAGGTAAATATACAAATACAGGTACACATAGAGTGTCTTTGCACAGGTTACAGCTACAGGTACAGGTACAGGTACAGGTTACAGGTACAGCTATAGGTTACAGGTACAGGTTACAGGTACAGCTACAGGTGCAGGTTACAGGTACAGCTACACCTACATGTTACAGGTACAGCTACATGTTACAGGTACAGCTACAGGCACATATTACAGGTACAGCTACAGGTACAGGTTACAGGTACCGCTACAGGTACATGTTACAGGTACAGCTACAGGCACATATTACAGGTACAGCTACAGGTGCAGGTTACAGGTACAGCTACATGTTACAGGTACAGCTACAGGCACATATTACAGGTACAGCTACAGGTACATGTTACAGGTACAGCTACAGGTACAGGTTACAGGTACAGCTACAGGTACATGTTACAGGTACAGCTACAGGTACAGTAAGACACAAATAACACAACTTATAGGAGACGTTTGGTGCAAATGACCTTATATAGCAAAGACAGGTGGTCATCACTCTCTCTCCCACACACACACACACACACACACACACACACACACATACACTCACACACACACACACACACACACACACACACACTCTGTTGCCTCTCACAAAGAATGTCAGGCAATTGTTTCATCGACCATCAGAACGAGGTGATTGAGCATCATTAATGGCCGGAGAATTGGTGGGTTGTTTTGGAGCGGTGAGAGTGGCAGGGGAAGAAAGGGGAGGGTGTGAGAGGGGAGGGTGAGAGGGGTGGGTGAGAGGGCAGGGTGAGAAGGGAGGGTGGTATGGGAGGGTGAGAGGGGAGGGTGGGATGGAAGGGTGGGTGAGAGAGAAGGGTGGAATGGGAGGGTGAGAAGGGAGGGTGGGATGGGAGGGTGAGATGGGAGGGTAAGATAGGAGGGTGAGAGGGCAGGGTGAGAAGGGAGGGTGGGATGGGAGGGTGAGACGGGAGGGTGAGAGGGCAGGGTGAGAAGGGAGGGTGGGATGGGAGGGTGAGATGGGAGGGTGAGAAGGGAGGGTGGGATGGGAGGGTGAGAGTGGAGGGTGAGAGGGCAGGGTGAGAAGGGAGGGTGGGATGGGAGGGTGGGATGGGAGGGTGGGTGAGAGGGAAGGGTGGGAGGGGAGGGTGAGAGTGGAGGGTGAGAGTGGAGGGAGGGTGAGAGTGGAGGGTGAGAGAAGAGGGTGGGTGAGAGTGGAGGGAGGGTGAGAGTGGAGGGTGAGAGAAGAGGGTGGGTGAGAGTGGAGAGAGGGTGAGAGAGGAGGGTGGGTGAGAGTGGAGGGAGGGTGAGAGAGGAGGGAGGGTGGGAGTGGAGTGGAGGGAGGGTGAGAGAGGAGGGTGGGTGAGAGTGGAGGGAGGGTGAGAGTGGAGGGAGGGTGAGAGTGGAGTGGAGGGTGAGAGTGGAGGGAGGGTGAGAGTGGAGGGTGAGAGTGGAGGGAGGGTGAGAGAGGAGGGAGGGTGAGAGAGAAGGGAGGGTGAGAGTGGAGTGGAGGGTGAGATTGGAGGGAGGGTGAGAGTGAAGGGTGAGAGTGGAAGAAGGGTGAGAGTGGAGGGAGGGTGAGAGTGGAGGGAGGGTGAGAGTGGAGGGAGGGTGATAGTGGAGGGAGTGTGAGAGTGGAGGGTGAGAGTGGAGGGAGGGTGAGAGTGGAGGGAGGGTGAGTGTGGAGGGAGGGTGGGAGTGGAGGGTGAGAGTGGAGGGAGGGTGAGAGTGGAGGGAGGGTGAGAGTGGAGGGAGGGTGAGAGTGGAGGGAGGGTGAGTGTGGAGGGAGTGTGAGAGTGGACGGAGGGTGAGAGTGGCGGGAGGGTGATAGTGGAGGGAGTGTGAGAGTGGAGGGTGAGAGTGGAGGGAGGGTGAGAGTGGAGGGTGAGAGTGGAGGGAGGGTGAGAATGGAGGGAGGGTGAGAGTGGAGGGAGGGTGAGAGTGGAGGTAGGGTGAGAGTGGAGGGTGAGAGTGGAGGGAGGGTGAGAGTGGAGGGGGTGAGAGTGGAGGGAGGGTGAGAGTGGAGGGAGGGTGAGAGTGGAGGGAGGGTGAGGGGAGGGAGGGTGAGAGTGGAGGGTGAGAGTGGAGGGAGGGTGAGAGTGGAGGTAGGGTGAGAGTGGAGGGTGAGAGTGGAGGGATGGTGAGAGTGGAGGGAGGGTGAGAGTGGAGGGAGGGTGAGAGTGGAGGGAGGGTGAGAGTGGAAGGAGGGTGAGAGTGGAGGGAGGGTGAGAGTGGAGGGTGAGAGTGGAGGGAGGGTGAGAGTGGAGGGAGGGTGAGAGTGGAGGGAGGGTGAGAGTGGAGGTAGGGTGAGAGTGGAGGGAGGGTGAGAGTGGAGGGAGGGTGAGAGTGGAGGGAGGGTGAGAGTGGAGTGGAGGGTGAGAGTGGAGGGTGAGAGTGGAGGGAGGGTGAGAGTGGAGGGAGGGTGAGAGTGGAGGGAGGGTGAGAGAGGAGGGAAGGTGAGAGTGGAGGGAGGGTGAGAGTGGAGGGTGAGAGTGGAGTGGAGGGTGAGAGTGGAGGGAGGGTGAGAGTGGAGGGAGGGTGAGAGTGGAGGGAGGGTGAGAGAAGAGGGTGGGTGAGAGTGGAGGGAGGGTGAGAGAGGAGGGAGGGTGGGAGTGGAGTGGAGGGAGGGTGAGAGAGGAGGGTGGGTGAGAGTGGAGGGAGGGTGAGAGTGGAAGGAGGGTGAGAGTGGAGGGAGGGTGAGAGTGGAGGGTGAGAGTGGAGGGAGGGTGAGAGTGGAGGGAGGGTGAGAGTGGAGGGAGGGTGAGAGTGGAGGTAGGGTGAGAGTGGAGGGAGGGTGAGAGTGGAGGGAGGGTGAGAGTGGAGGGAGGGTGAGAGTGGAGTGGAGGGTGAGAGTGGAGGGTGAGAGTGGAGGGAGGGTGAGAGTGGAGGGAGGGTGAGAGTGGAGGGAGGGTGAGAGAGGAGGGAAGGTGAGAGTGGAGGGAGGGTGAGAGTGGAGGGTGAGAGTGGAGTGGAGGGTGAGAGTGGAGGGAGGGTGAGAGTGGAGGGAGGGTGAGAGTGGAGGGAGGGTGAGAGAGGAGGGTGGGTGAGAGTGGAGGGAGGGTGAGAGAGGAGGGAGGGTGGGAGTGGAGTGGAGGGAGGGTGAGAGAGGAGGGTGGGTGAGAGTGGAGGGAGGGTGAGAGTGGAGGGAGGGTGAGAGTGGAGTGGAGGGTGAGAGTGGAGGGAGGGTGAGAGTGGAGGGTGTGAGTGGAGGGAGGGTGAGAGAGGAGGGAGGGTGAGAGAGGAGGGTGGGTGAGAGTGGAGGGAGGGTGGGATGGGAGGGTGGGTGAGAGGGAAGGGTGGGAGGGGAGGGTGAGAGTGGAGGGAGGGTGAGAGTGGAGGGTGAGAGAAGAGGGTGGGTGAGAGTGGAGGGAGGGTGAGAGTGGAGGGTGAGAGAAGAGGGTGGGTGAGAGTGGAGGGAGGGTGAGAGAGGAGGGTGGGTGAGAGTGGAGGGAGGGTGAGAGAGGAGGGAGGGTGAGAGTGGAGTGGAGGGAGGGTGAGAGAGGAGGGTGGGTGAGAGTGGTGGGAGGGGGAGAGTGGAGGGAGGGTGAGAGTGGAGTGGAGGGTGAGAGTGGAGGGAGGGTGAGAGTGGAGGGTGAGAGTGGAGGGAGGGTGAGAGAGGAGGGAGGGTGAGAGAGAAGGGAGGGTGAGAGTGGAGTGGAGGGTGAGAGTGGAGGGAGGGTGAGAGTGGAGGGTGAGAGTGGAGGGAGGGTGAGAGTGGAGGGAGGGTGAGAGTGGAGGGAGGGTGAGAGTGGAGGGAGGGTGATAGTGGAGGGAGTGTGAGAGTGGAGGGTGAGAGTGGAGGGAGGGTGAGAGTGGAGGGAGGGTGAGTGTGGAGGGAGTGTGAGAGTGGCGGGAGGGTGATAGTGGAGGGAGTGTGAGAGTGGAGGGTGAGAGTGGAGGGAGGGTGAGAGTGGAGGAGTGAGAGTGGAGGGAGGGTGAGAGTGGAGGGAGGGTGAGAGTGGAGGTAGGGTGAGAGTGGAGGGTGAGAGTGGAGGGAGGGTGAGAGTGGAGTGGAGGGTGAGAGTGGAGGGTGAGAGTGGAGGGAGGGTGAGAGTGGAGGGAGGGTGAGAGTGGAGGGTGAGAGTGGAGGGAGGGTGAGAGTGGAGGGAGGGTGAGAGTGGAGGGAGGGTGAGAGTGGAGGGTGAGAGTGGAGGGAGGGTGAGAGTGGAGGGTGAGAGTGGAGGGAGGGTGAGAGTGGAGGGAGGGTGAGAGTGGAGGGAGGGTGAGAGTGGAGGGAGGGTGAGAGTGGAGGAGGGTGAGAGTGGAGTGGAGGGTGAGAGTGGAGGGTGAGAGTGGAGGGATGGTGAGAGTGGAGGGAGGGTGAGAGTGGAGGGAGGGTGAGAGTGGAGGGACGGTGAGAGTGGAAGGAGGGTGAGAGTGGAGGGAGGGTGAGAGTGGAGGGTGAGAGTGGAGGGAGGGTGAGAGGGGAGTGAGGGTGAGAGTGGAGGGAGGGAAAGAGTGGAGGGAGGGTGAGAGTGGAGGGTGAGAGTGGAGGGAGGGTGAGAGTGGAGGGAGGGTGAGAGTGGAGGGAGGGTGAGAGTGGAGTGGAGGGTGAGAGTGGAGGGTGAGAGTGGAGGGAGGGTGAGAGTGGAGGGAGGGTGAGAGTGGAGGGTGAGAGTGGAGGGAGGGTGAGAATGGAGGGAGGGTGAGAGTGGAGTGGAGGGTAAGAGTGGAGGGTGAGAGTGGAGGGAGGGTGAGAGTGGAGGGAGGGTGAGTGTGGAGGGAGGGTGAGAGTGGAGGGTGAGAGTGGAGGGAGAGTGAGAGTGGAGTGGAGGGATGAGAGTGGAGGGAGGGTGACAGTGGAGGGAGGGTGAGAGTGGAGGGAGGGTGAGAGTGGAGTGGAGGGTGAGAGTGGAGGGAGGGTGAGAGTGGAGGGAGGGTGAGAGAGGAGGGAAGGTGAGAGTGGAGGGAGGGTGAGAGTGGAGGGTGAGAGTGGAGTGGAGGGTGATAGTGGAGGGTGAGAGTGGAGGGAGGGTGAGAGTGGAGGGAGGGTGAGAGTGGAGGGAGGGTGAGAGTGGAGGGAGGTGGGAGGGTGAGAGGGAAGGGAGGGTGAGAGTGGAGGGAGGGTGAGAGTGGAGGGAGGGTGAAAGAGGAGGGAGGGTGAGAGGGAAGGGAGGGTGAGAGTGGAGGGAGGGTGAGAGTGGAGGGAGGGTGAAAGAGGAGGGAGGGTGAGAGTGGAGGGAGGGTGAGAATGGAGGGAGGGTGAGAGTGGAGGGTGAGAGTGGAGGGAGAGTGAGAGTGGAGTGGAGGGATGAGAGTGGAGGGAGGGTGACAGTGGAGGGAGGGTGAGAGTGGAGGGAGGGTGAGAGTGGAGGGAGGGTGAAAGAGGAGGGAGGGTGAGAGTGGAGGGAGGGTGAGTGTGGAGGGAGGGTGAGAGTGGAGGGTGAGAGTGGAGGGAGAGTGAGAGTGGAGTGGAGGGATGAGAGTGGAGGGAGGGTGACAGTGGAGGGAGGGTGAGAGTGGAGGGAGGGTGAGAGTGGAGGGATGAGAGTGGAGGGAGGGTGAGAGAGGAGGGAAGGTGAGAGTGGAGGGAGGGTGAGAGTGGAGGGTGAGAGTGGAGTGGAGGGTGATAGTGGAGGGTGAGAGTGGAGGGAGGGTGAGAGTGGAGGGAGGGTGAGAGTGGAGGGAGGGTGAAAGAGGAGGGAGGGTGAGAGGGAAGGGAGGGTGAGAGTGGAGGGAGGGTGAGAGTGGAGGGAGGGTGAAAGAGGAGGGAGGGTGAGAGTGGAGGGAGGGTGAGAATGGAGGGAGGGTGAGAGTGGAGGGAGGGTGAAAGTGGAGGGAGGGTGAGAGTGGAGGGAGGGTGAGAAATGGAGGGAGGGTGAGAGTGGAGGGAGGGTGAGAGTGGAGGGAGGGTCGACTGCTATTCTCTTGTTTCCTTCACCACCACCACCACCACTTGTTACCACAGGTGTACCCAAGACAGGTAAGTGATCCATTACCTTTATGCTTTAATGAGTTTTCCTCTCTCACTGTCCAGCTCTCATCCCCCCACCCGCCCTCACTCATCCTCAGTCACCCTCACCTGCCCTCAGTCACCCTCACCTGCCCTCACTCACCCCACCTGCCCTCACTCACCCTCACCTTCCTTCACTCACCCACACCTGCCCTCACTCAACCCACACCCTCAGTCACCCCCACTTGCCCTCACTCACCCACACCTGCCCTCATTTACCCACACCCTCACTCACCCTCACCTGCCCTCACTCACCCCCACCTGCCCTCACTCACCCCACCTGCCCTCACTCACCCTCACCTTCCTTCACTCACCCACACCTGCCCTCACTCAACCCCACCTGCCCTCACTCACCCCACCTGCCCTCACCCACCCACACCTGCCCTCACTCACCCACACCTGCCCTCACTCACCCACACCTGCCCTCACTCACCCACACTCTCACTCACCCTCACCTGCCCTCACTCACCCCCACCTGCCCTCACTCACCCCACCTGCCCTCACTCACCCTCACCTTCCTTCACTCACCCACACCTGCCCTCACTCACCCCCACCTGCCCTCACTCACCCCCACCTGCCCTCACTCACCCCACCTGCCCTCACCCACCCACACCTGCCCTCACTCACCCCCACCTGCCCTCACTCACCCCACCTGCCCTCACCCACCCACACCTGCCCTCACTCACCCACACCTGCCCTCACTCACCCACACCTGCCCTCACTCACCCACACCTGCCCTCACTCACCCACACTCTCACTCACCCTCACCTGCCCTCACTCACCCCACCTGCCCTCACTCACCCACCTGCCCTCACTCACCCTCACCTTCCTTCACTCACCCACACCTGCCCTCACTCACCCCCACCTGCCCTCACTCACCCCACCTGCCCTCACCCACCCACACCTGCCCTCACTCACCCCCACCTGCCCTCACTCACCCCACCTGCCCTCACCCACCCACACCTGCCCTCACTCACCCACACCTGCCCTCACTCACCCACACCCTCACTCACCCTCACCTTCCCTCACTCACCCTCACCTGCCCTCACTCACCCACACCTGCCCTCACCTGCACTCACTCACCCATACCCTCAGTCTCCACCACCTGCCCTCAGTCACCCTCATCTGCCCTCACTCACCCACACCTGCCCTCACTCACCCACACCCTCACTCACCCTCACCTGCCCTCACTCACCCCCACCTGCCCTCACTCACCCACACCCTCACTCACCCTCACCTGCCCTCACTCACCCCCACCTGCCCTCACTCACCCTTACCTTCCCTCACTCACCCTCACCTGCCCTCACTCACCCACACCTTCCCTCACTCACCCATACCCTCAGTCTCCACCACCTGCCCTCAGTCACCCTCACCTGCCCTCACTCACCCACACCTGCCCTCACTCACCCACACCCTCACTCACCCTCACCTTCCCTCACTCACTCACACCTGCTCTCAACTCACCCACACCTGCCCTCACTCACCCATACCCTCACTCACCCACACCTGCCCTCTCTCACCCACACCTGCCCTCACTCAACCCACACCCTCACTCACCCCCACCTGCCCTCACTCACCCTCACCTTCCCTCACTCACTCTCACCTGCTCTCACTCACCCACACCTGCCCTCACTCACCCATACCCTCAGTCTCCCCCACCTGCCCTCAGTCACCCTCACCTGCCCTCACTCACCCCCTACCTGCCCTCACGCACTTCAAATTGTATTAATTACCACCTGTACTCACCCCCACTTTCACTAGTGCACCTGTACTTATCTTCACCCTGTACTCAATCCCACCTGTACTCAACCCAAGTATCTTCACTCCTACCCACCTTGCAATACAACACAATACAACACAATACAACACAATACAATAAAACCGATACGATACAATGTGATGCGATAAAATACAACGCCACGCAGTACAAGACTATACAATAATGTATAATACAGTGTAATAAAGTTTATTACAATACAATACAGTTGAATGATATTACACGCAATGTACACAAATACAGGATTCACTGGAGTAACTTTTGTACTGTATGTATGTATGTATGTATGTATGTATGTATGTATGTATGTGTTCAGAGTAAAACAAATAATAAAGTTACATACAGTACACAGACCAGACAGATAGACAGACAGACAGACAGAAACAGTTTAGTGACGGTAATAAGAAAGGAGCCAGGTAGGAGACCATCATTTGTTAGTTAATTAACCTGCTTGAATGACACGAACACCTGTGTCAGTAGCTGGCCAGAGTGACAGATCTCCCAACCTGGGTCATTTAGGGTCACGTCGCCTGTCACGATCTAGACGAGGTCACTGGAGTTGTGCCAGGTCAGCCCAGGGAGGTCATGGAGAGAGAGAGAGAGAGAGAGAGAGAGAGAGAGAGAGAGAGAGAGAGAGAGAGAGAGAAACATAAAAAAATAAGAGGGGAGAAACAAAGAGGGAAAAAGAGAGTGTGATAGAGAGAGAAAGAAAGAGAAAGAGAAAGGGATTTAAAAAGTGTCAGTAGTGTGGCGACCATTGTGGGAGAGTGACCATTGTCTAGGTGAGCGAGCTGCCTTGATTATAGTGTACCTGCATAATGAGACCCCTCGCTCCACCCACCACCACTATACCTATGTTGAGGGCCTCTCTCTCTCTCTCTCTCTCTCTCTCTCTCTCTCTCTCTCTCTATCACTTTCTCTTTTCTCTTACTGATGTTGTCTGTGTGTTTGTTTTGTTTGGGTCTTTTTGTTTTTATTTATCTAGTTCTGTTTTAAAAGTTATTGTGGATTTTCTCCTTTCTCTTATTATCGTCTTTTTTCTCCTATTTTCTCGTTATCTTTTATTATGTGACACTTTCTGCCTCTCTGTTTCATTATTCCCGTGTGTCTATTTCTCTCCCTCTTTGTCCTGTTTGTCTCTTCTGTCCCCGTCTCTGTCTGTCTCTCTATTTATTTGTCTATCTGTCTGTCTGTCTGTCTGTCTGTCTGTCTGTTGGTCGTCTCCTTTGAAGTGTTTGTAAATTTAATAAAACATAAAGAATTACAATAATAATAATAATAATAATAATAATAATAATAATAATAATAATAATAATAATAATAATAATAATAATCAAAGGGCAACTTGTGCACTCCCTTTTTCCTTCACTCTTCCGACCTGATAACTCTATAGTCAACTCTCCCCCTGATAATGCCAATCTCCTTTCACCTTATTCTCCTCTAACTCCACCTTAGACGATTCCAACTCTACCCTCCTACCCCTGCTCCTCCAACTAAACCTATGCACTTTCCTATAATCTCCACTGGCTCAAACTGAGTTGATGTTCTATCTAAGTAATCCCGACCATCTCGCCACCCTTCCACAAAAGACTCTCTTTGGGGCGTGGCTTCATAAAAGTGTTGCAGATCTCTTGAAACTGAATGTCCCAATCACCCTATTAATTACACTCCTGTTGGTAGTGAGCAAATGTTAAACACCGATGTGATGAGATGTGTCACACTAGAAACTATTAACAGACACATAGAGAGTATTAAATAATGTGAATTTTATGCTTTTACTGATGGTTCTGTGCAGACAAACAGACCAGGCTGTGCAATTGTAATATATGAAGAAAAAGAGATAATAGTGTCAAACAAGCAAAGGCTGAACAACTGGGCCAGCACAACACAAACTGAACTAACTGGAATCTACTTAGCCACAGACTACCTTAAAGAAAATGGAGGTGGGGTGATATTCTCAAAGTGCTTTGAAATCAATGAACAGCCCGTCAGGCTCTATGTCTTAAGTTGTATGTGATATTAAAAGAAATGTGATAACTGCCAATGAAAACAACTCTCGCATCGAATTTGTGTGGATTCCGTCCCATGTTGGAATTAGGTATCATGACTGTGCTGATAGACTCGCCAATGAGGCATGTAAGAGATAAAATGTTGACCGTGACCTTGGCCTGTCCAATGCTGTACTTAAAAACATTCAAGTCAGAATCTTGAACTCTGATCTAGAAGAACTGAGAAAAGCAGATAGACCTGGAAGTTGTAGCATTAGTAAATATGACAAATTTTGTGACGAGAGGCACCGGTATGGCCAGCATAAGGACAGAACCAGATAATGTGATGTAGTCGTGGCCAGAATTAGGCTAGGAAACAGACACATCTGGCAAGTTAGTAACGCTGTACCCATACCGGAACACCCAGCATGTAAACTTTGTGATAAACCTTTAAAGCATACACTTGAACACTATATTATTGAATGTGACACTGTCAAAGACTTCAGGCCACCTGGCTTATTGTATCATGAACTTTGTAATTACTACATTGAATCGGGGGTGCTTGAGGACATTCTTGCTGCTTATCCAAAATTTGCTAGCCCCCACTGATTAGTCTTCAATTAGAATATGAGGTCCAATGTATATGAACCACTGTCCTGCTTAGCAGTGAACAGTGATATCACCCACATGACTCTGACCTATATATACTGATAATGAATATGATGTATTTCTTTGTATATGAACCACTGTCCTGCATGGCAGTGAACAGTGATATCACCCACATGACTGTGACCTATATATACTGTTAATGAATATGATGTATTTCTTTGTGTACGAACCTCTGTACTGCATGGCAGTGAACAGCGACATCAACCCACATGAATCTGACCTATATATACTGTTAATGAATATGATGTGTTTCTTTGTGTATGAACCTCTGTCCTGCGTGGCAGTGAGAAGTGATACCATCCTCAGTGTCAAGACCTGACTGAATTCCTCAGAATAGGCAAACTGTACTACAAGCTTTTTAAATAAATTTGTTAAACTAAAACTCGTAGGGTTGCTTGTGTGTCATCCAGGTTGGATGTGAGTAAGGCGCTTGGACCGGACGAAGAAGGGTGATCATTCCAATCCCGCTAACTATCGCCCATTGGCCAAACTTCATTCCTCTCTAAGATTTTCGAAACTATCTTCAACTCTCATTTTCTCCGCTACCTTGAACGCCTTTCTCTTTTGTCGGATCACCAGTATGGCTTCGCCAGGCGAGATCTACTGGTGATCTGCTCTCCTACTGTACCTATCATTGGTCATCCTCTCTTAGGGATTATGGGGAACTTTCGTCGTGGCCCTCGGCATCTCCAAAGCATTTGACAGGGTATGGCACATGTCTTTGCTTTCTAAACTTCCCTTTGATGGTTTCTCTCCTCCAATTTGTTCTCTAATTTCTAGCTTCTTTGAGAACCGATCCATGGCAGTTGTTGTCGCAGGATCGATCTCTAGCTCTTTCTCTGCCAATAGTGGTGTCCCACAGGGTTCTGTTCTTTCAATGATTTACTTCACACTGTGACTAATTCTATCCATTTTTACGCTGATGATTCTACTCTTCACTCTTCTTCACATTTTCCCTTCCCCATAATTCTCAAACTAGATCTGTTTCTAGAGCTGATATTAATTCATCTATCAATGCGGATCTGTGCAGCATCTCCGAATGGGTAGGTAGAAACTTGGTTAAATTCAACAATAATAAAACTCAGTATTTACCAATTACACTCCAAAATAGAAGATCTCCCACCAATCACATTTCAGGATGCATCATTCTGCCAAATTCTGAAATAGATATGCTAGGACTCACCAATTCCTCTAAAATGTCATGGAAGCCACACATCCACAACGTTGCTAAAACTGCCTCCCGAAAGCTGGAAATGCTGTGCAGATGCCGTAGCTACTTCACTCCTGAGCAGTTTCTCCAAGTTTATAAGGGATTCACTCGTTCTAAATTGGAGTACTGCTCTCATATCTGGGGTGGCTCTTTTTCTGTCCAACTGTTAGATAGGGTGGAATCAAAGACATTTCGTCTTATTAACTCTCCTCCTTTAGTCGACAATCTCTCTTCCCTTTTTCTTCGCCGCAATGTTGCTTCACTCTCTCTCTTTTACAGGTACTTTAACGGGCAATGTTCGGTGGATTTGGCATCCTGTGTACCGCCGGCGAGGCCGTGGGCTCGTAACACTCGCCTTGCCCGCGGTGCCCACCATTTCTCTGTGGATGTCGGTCACACTAGAATAACCCGTTATAGTACACCCTTCTTTCCTCACACAGCCAAACTGTGGAATGCTCTGCCTTCTTCTGTGTTTCCATACTCTTACAATCTGTCTCACTTCAAAAAGCTGGTTTTCCGGCGTCTTCGTGATGTAGATTAATATAATATTTGTCTTCTCTGTTTTTAATTTAGTTTGACTCTTATTTTTTCGCCCCCAGACCCCGTTGTGGGTCAATGACCTGTGCCCGGGTGGGCTATTCCCGTAACAAATAACAAATAAATATAAAATAAATAAATAATATAATAATTGTTGCCCCTCGTGTAACGAGGATGGCCGGCCCAAGGGCCACCTAGGCGTGAATTTGTTTAAGGTGTAGAAGCTGTCGCTAACACAACAACCACACCCTGAGTTAACGAGTTGAGTGACCCAATGTCAAGGAATAGCCCGAGAAGACCGGACAACTTGCCAACTGCACTAGCTAACCATTACCCAGGAATACGATCAGCAAATCGATTTACATCCAGGTCCCCAGTTACTGCTGGGTAGACAGAGGCAAATGGCGTAAGAAACTTGCCCGTAGTTTCACCCTGCCCAGGGATCGACCCTGGGTCCATTCGCTTGCGAGGCGAGCATGCTGACCATTACGCCACAGGAACACACACACACACACGACAGTAATAGGTTGGCTAGCTGTTGCTGGTGTATGTATGTGTGTATGTATGTATGTGTGTATGTATGTATGTATGTATGTATGTATGTATGTGATGTAATGTAATGTAATGTCTGTCTGTCTGTATGTCTGTCTGTTATGTATGTATGTATGTGCCTTTTTTACGTGCCACCGAATAATACAAAAAAAAAAGATTGTAATGGTCCACACACACACACAATTGTTGCGTATGCACTTGTTGCGCCGGGCCATAGTGAAGGTGGGCGCCGTGTTTACAAAAAGCACTGTCCAGTCAAATGAGACACTTACTTCCCTGCCGAGTCAAATGAGATACTCTGCTGTCATCCCGCGCTCACACGATATTTATTGTTGTTCATCTCGCTCTCTCTTTTTTTCCCCTTTGGTCTCTCTCTGTGCCGGTGTATGCGTCTCATATTGTGGATTAAAGCCCTGTATATGTGTGTGTGTTTGTGGTCACGTATGGTGCTTCCCTGTACAGCTAAAATTTGTCAGGTGTTCACGTGGTTACGGGTGTGTGTGTGTATGTGTGTGTTACTCGTTATATCTCTGTGAATATATATATATATATATATATATATATATATATATATATATATATATATATATATATATATATATATATATATATATACTGTATATATGTGTGTGTGTGTGTGTGTGTGTGTGTGTAAAATAAATTAAATTTATCTGTGGCAGCTCAGTGTAATTTTCTAAGCTACAGACAGACAAACATGTTTTATCTCCCTCTGGCTCACCTCTGCGGGGCATAAGCACATTCTCTCATTCAGAATAAAGACCTTCACTCAAATTTAATTTCCGTTCAATTAACAAATTGTCATAAAGCAGAAATATACATAATTTTTCTCTCTCTTCAAAACTGAAACATATTGTGTACATACTGCGTCAACGTTTATGCAAATCATCATGACTTGCATTTTCCTCCCCGTTCCCTCTTATTCACTCCCTATTAGACATTATCCTTTATGCTTAGTGTCCTCTCTGTTTTACGCATTCTTTATCATATTTTGTTGTTCATATCTTCTGTTTCTCCTTTTTAATACACATTTTACCTGTAGCTATCATTTTTATTATTGATATTATTATTCTTTTCCTTAATATTATTATTATGAGTATTATTATTAATATTATCCTTAATATTATAATCATTATCACCTATATTACTTTCATTATCATAATCATCACATTATTATTCAAATCTATCTCTATTCCCATTCAAATAAACTTATATTTAACAGAAGAATTTATTTACAAACGAACAACAACAACAACAACAACAACATGACACACAACTAGTAAATAAACGAGTTAACATTCTGGTTAACGACAATGAATTTTTGTCAAATTTGTTGAATGTTGGTATTAGTCACATATATAAATATACATATATGACAAAATGAACGTTCACGTGTGTTGTAATTTAGTATCATAATATAGTAGTCTTTGGTAAGGTTAGGTTAGGTTAGGTTCTTCGCTTTGTAGTTCGTTTAGTAGTTACCTCAGCTCCATCTTGTCGGGGATAATTAGTTTGTGTGGTAAATTAACTGAAAATAGTCGAGGTCATAGTAGTGGGAGTGTACAGGTGTAGGTCATCATGGTAGGGTGTACAGGTATAGTGTAGGTCATCATGGTAGGGTGTACAGGTGTAGGTCGTCATGGTAGGGTGTACAGGTGGAGGTCATCATGGTAGGGTGTACAGGTGTAGATCATCATGGTAGGGTGTACAGGTGTAGGTCATCATGGTAGGGTGTACATGTGTAGGTCATCATGGTAGGGTGTACAGGGGTAGGTCATCATGGTAGGGTGTACAGGTGTAGGTCGTCATGGTAGGGTGTACAGGTGAAGGTCATCATGGCAGGGAGTACAGGTGAAGGTCATCATGGTAGGGTGTACAGGTGAAGGTCATCATGGTAGGGTGTACAGGTGTAGGTCATCATGGCGTGGTGTACAGGTGCAGGTTACAGGACACGGTGATCGACGGAAGACAGCATCAAAAACCCATTACAGTGATATTAAAGGAATAGATATTGAGAACCATTTAATAACGCTTGGAAAGGAGGAAGAGGGAGGTGGAAGAGGAGGAGGAGGAAGAGGAGGAGGAGGAAGGGGAGGAGGAGGAGGAGGAGGAGGGATGTAGAATCGGTGAAGGAAGAAAAGGAAGAGAGGTACTACAATTGAGAAGATGAAGAAGATGAAGAAGAAGAAGAGGAAGGGGGAAGAAGAAGAGGAAAACTACTAGATGGAGGAAGAAGAGGAAGAAGGATACTAACAGGAAGAGAAAAAGAAGAATAAGAAGAAAAGAAAGAAGATGGAGAAAAGAAAAACGAAATAATACAATAACAAGAAAACAGAAGAACAGGAAAACAGAAAAACAAAAAAACGGGAAAACGGAAACACAGAAGAACAGAAAAACGGGAAAACGGAAACACAGAAGAACAGAAAAACGGGAAAATAGAAAAAAAGAAGAACAGAAAAAAGAAGACAAACAGCTAGTAATTACCTCATTAAAGGAGCCTTAAATACTAAGTTGTTCTTAAGTGATAATTTAAGTCACTTTAAGACGACGGGAAGTAAACTCACATAATTAGGCTCCTTAAAAAGTGAGTAACAAGTTAATGATGATTTGTGTGGGAGAGAAATTGAACCTTATTGTCTATGTGTACATTGTGTATACCTGTCACTGTCTATGTGTACATTGTGTATACCTGTCACTACTTATGTGTACATTGTGTATACCTGTCACTACTTATGTGTACATTGTGTATACCTGTCACTCTAGGTATAATTTGGTTACCTTTATTGGTTTAATATACATGTTGAATCATCATTTTCTTCTTCTTCTTCTTCTTCTTCTTCTTCTTCTCCACTTTTTATTCCTCCTCCTCCTCCTCCTCCTCCTCCTCCTCGACTCCAGTCCCTCGAGGCTGAGTTCACTGGAGTGTTGTCGGTGAGAAACATTGATGAAGTAGTGTGGTATTTGGCCAACACTGAGGACGACCTACCTGACGCAGCCACACTACCCTGGTGGAGGTGTACCTTGAGTGTCGTGGGTGAGGTGAGGGGGAGGTAGGGGTGATGGGGAGATGATTGAGGAGGGGGTGAGGGGGAGGTGATTGAGGAGGGGGTAAGAAGGAGATGGCTGAGGAGGGGGTGAGGGGGAGATGACTGAAGAGGGGGTGAGAGGGAGATGACTGAGGAGAGGGTGAGGGGGAGATGACTGAGGAGGGGGTGATGGGGAGATGATTGAGGAGGGGGTGATGGGGAGATGATTGAGGAGGGGGTGAGGGAGAGATGATTGAGGAGGGGGTGAGGGAGAGATGATTGAGGAGGGGGTGAGGGGGAGATGATTGAGGAGGGGGTGAGGGAGAGATGATTGAGGAGGGGGTGAGGGAGAGATGACTGGGGAGGGGGTGAGGGGGAGATGACTGAGGAGGGGGTGAGGGGGAGATGACTGGGGATGGGGTGAGGGGGGAATTGACTGAGGAGGGGGGTGAGGGGGAGATGACTGAGGAGGGGGGTGAAGGGGAGATGACTGAGGAGGGGTGAGGGGGAGATGACTGAGGAGGGGGTGAGGGGGAGATGACTGAGGAGGGGGTGAGGGGGAGATGACTGAGGAGGGGGTAAGGGGAAGATGACTGAGGAGGGGGTGAGGGGGGTTTCTGTGGAGGTGGGGTGAGGAGAGGTGAGTGAGGGAGGAAAGGAGGGAATGGAAGGAGGGGAGGGGGTGAGGAGAGGAGAGGTGAGGGAGGTTAGAGGAGGCAGGGATACGACCTTATGGTTTGTGTCATCCTTGGAAGAAGACTCTTAGGAGGGTATGACAGGGCCTATAGGGGATGAGGGAGGGGGGCACATAACCTCCCTTCCTCCCTCATCTTTCTTCCCTCCCTCACCTTCCTCCCTCACTCACCTTCCTCCCTCCCTCACCTTTCTCCCTCCCTCACCTCCCTTCCTCACTTCCCTCTTCTCATGTTTCTCCTTCACTTACAAGATTGTCGTTTGGATCAACTGAAGGTTAGGTTAGGTTAGGTTAGGTTAGGTCTTATTTGAATAGGTTAGATCTTGTTTGATTAGGTAAGGTAAGGTAAGGTAAGGTAAGGTAATAAGGTAAGGTAAGGTAAGGTAAGGTAAGGTAAGGTAATAAGGTAAGGTAAGGCAAGGTAAGGTAAGGTAAGGTAAGGTATGGTTTATATCACCATTACGATACATAATCTTCAGGAGAAATAAAGTGTGTGGGCATAATCTTGAGGTAATCCTTGTCTTTATAAAGTCAACAACACATCTTAGAGATATTAAATAGTAAAGTCCCGAAGCTTTTCATGACCAGGGGGGGAAAGAGGTTGTATACCAGCGTCTCAATGGCCATTATCTCGGGCCATAATTAAAAGGCCGTTGTTGAGTGGATGGCCTGTACCCCCTCACCCCATCCTTCCTCCCTTCACCTGTCAGCCTCCAGTACCGCCCTAGTCTTGTGGACCCCCTTGTGTGTGTGTGTGTGTGTGTGTGAGGGTGTGTGTGTGTGTGTGTGTGTGTGTGTGTGTGAGGGGTGTGTGTGTGTGTGAAGGGTGTGTGTGTGTGTGTGTGTGTGTGTGTGTGTGTGTGTGTGAGGGGTGTGTGTGTGTGTGTGTGTGTGTGTGTGTGTGTGTGTGTGTGTGTGTGTGTGTGTGAGGGGTGTGTGTGTGTGTGTGTGTGTGAGCGTGTTTTTATCCTCAAGAGACATTAACATCATGCGGTGTTCCTCAACGTCTTCACCCTCAGTACTGTAGGTGGGTGAATGACGGAACAGAGGGAAGAATGGGAGGGAAAGGAAGAGAGGGAAGAAAGTGTAGGAATGAAAAAAGGAAGGAAGGAGGGAAGGAATTAATGAAGGAAGGAGCTAAGGAAGGAAGGAAGGAAGGAAGGAGCTACGTTGTTCCAGCACTGTTAATACGAGTTAAAGGTGTGTTATTTGGGCTGTGTCTTCAGTGTGTCCCACCTTACACACACACACAACACACACACACACACACACACACACAACACACACACACACACACACACACACACACACACACACACACACACACCTCATTACTCCTTAACATCTGTGTACTCATCTATAATATGTCTGTACGTACTGTATATCTGGAGGGGACGGAGTTCATCGTTGCCATCACCTGAAGTGTGTTGGAGTGAATGATGGCTTTCAAAGGTTAGCCATCTCTTCCACTATCTCTCTGAGCTAAGTGAGAGACACCATCTTCTCTCTGGGCTAAGTGAGAGACACCATCTTCTCTCTGGGCTAAGTGAGAGACACCATCTTCTCTCTGGGCTAAGTGAGAGACAACATCTTCTCTTTGGGATAAGTGAGAGACACCATCTTCTCTCTGAGCTAAGTGAGAGACACCATCTTCTCTCTGGGATAAGTGAGAGACACCATCTTTTCTCTGGGCTAAGTGAGAGACACCATCTTCTCTCTGGGGTAAGTGAGAGACACCATCTTCTCTCTGGGCTAAGTGAGAGACACCATCTTCTCTCTGGGATAAGTGAGAGACACCATCTTCTCTCTGGGCTAAGTGAGAGACACCATCTTCTCTCTGGGATAAGTGAGAGACACCATCTTCTCTCTGGGATAAGTGAGAGGCACCATCTTCTCTCTGGGCTAGGTGAGAGACACCATCTTCTCTCTGGGATAAGTGAGACACACCATCTTCTCTCTGGGATAAGTGAGACACACCATCTTCTCTCTGGGATAAGTGAGAGACACCATCTTCTCTCTGGGATAAGTGAGAGACACCATCTTCTCTCTGGGGTAAGTGAGAGACACCATCTTTTCTCTGGACTAAGTGAGAGACACCATCTTTTCTCTGGACTAAGTGAGAGACACCATCTTCTCTCTGGGCTAGGTGAGAGACACCAACTTCTCTCTTGGATAAGTGAGACACCATCTTCTCTCTGGGCTAAGTGAGAGACACCATCTTCTCTCTGGGCTAAGTGAAAGACCCCATCGTCTTTCTGGGCTAAGTGAGAGAAACTATCTTCTCTCTGGGATAAGTGAGAGACACCATCTTCTCTCTGGGATGAGTGAGACACACCATCTTCTCTCTGGGGGTAAGTGAGAGACTCCATCTTCTCTCTGGAGTAGGTGAGAGACTCCATCTTGGTCTCTGGGATTGGTAAGAGACTCCATCTTGTCTCTGGGCTAGGTGGGAGACTCCATCTTCTCTCTGGGGTAGGTGAGGGACTCTATTGTCTCTCTGGGCTAAGTGAGAGACACCATCTTCTCTCTGGGCTAAGAGAGAGACACTATCTTCTCTCTGGGATAAGTGAGAGACACCATCTTCTCTCTGGGAATGGTGAGTGACTCCATCTTGGTCTCTGGGATTGGTAAGACACTCCATCTTGTCTCTGGGCTAGGTGAGAGACTCCATCTTCTCTCTGGAGTAGGTGGGAGACTCCATCTTGGTCTCTGGGATTGGTAAGAGACTCCATCTTGTCTCTGGGGTAGGTGAGAGACTCCATCTTCTCTCTGGGCTAAGTGAGAGACACTATCTTCTCTCTGGGATAAGTGAGAGACACCATCTTCTCTCTGGAGTAGGTGAGAGACTTCATCTTGGTCTCTGGGATTGGTAAGAGACTCCATCTTGTCTCTGGGCTAGGTGGGAGACTCCATCTTCTCTCTGGGGTAGGTGAGAGACTCCATCTTCTCTCTGGGGTTGGTGAGAGACTCCATCTTCTCTCTGGGCTAGGTGAGAGACGCCATATTCTCTCTGGGCTAGGTGAGAGACTCCATCTTCTCTCTGGGCTAGGTGAGAGACACCATCTTCTCTCTGGGCTAAGTGAGAGACACCATCTTCTCTCTGGAATAATTGAGAGACACCATCTTCTCTCTGGGGTAAGTGAGAGACACCATCTTCTCTCTGGAGTAGGTGAGAGACTCCATCTTCTCTCTGGGATTAGTGAGAGACTCCATCTTCTCTCTGGGGTAAGTGAGAGATTCCATCTTCTCTCTGGAGTAGGTGAGAGACTCCATCTTCTCTCTGGGATTAGTGAGAGACTCCATCTTCTCTCTGGGCTAGGTGAGAGACTCCATCTTCTCTCTGAGCTAGGTGAGAGACTCCGTCTTCTCTCTGGGATTAGTGAGAGACTCCATCTTTTCTCTGGGGTAAGTGAGAGACTCCATCTTGGTCTCTGGGCTAGGTGAGAGACTCCATCTTCTCTCTGGGCTAGGTGAGAGACTCCATCTTCTCTCTGGGATTGGTGAGAGACACCATCTTCTCTCTGGGCTAGATGAGAGACTCCATCTTCTCTCTGGGGTAGGTGAGAGACTCCATCTTCTCTCTGGGCTAGGTGAGAGACTCCATCTTCTCTCTGGGCTAAGTGAGAGATTCCATCTTCTCTCTGGGCTAGGTGAGAGACTCCATCTTCTCTCTGGGCTAGGTGAGAGACTCCATCTTCTCTCTGGGCTAGGTGAGAGACTCCATCTTCTCTCTGGGCTAGGTGAGAGATTCCATCTTCTCTCTGGGCTAAGTGAGAGATTCTATCTTCTCTCTGGGCTAGGTGAGAGATTCTGTCTTCTCTCTGGGCTAGGTGAGAGACTCCATCTTCTCTCTGGGCTAAGTGAGAGATTCCATCTTCTCTCTGGGCTAGGTGAGAGACTCCATCTTCTCTCTTGGCTAGGTGAGAGACTTAATCTTCTCTCTGGGATTGGTGAGAGACTCCATCTTCTCTCTGGGATTGGTGAGAGACTTCATCTTCTCTCTGGGCTAAGTGAGAGACTCCCTCTTCTCTCTGGGCTAGGTGAGAGACTCCATCTTCTCTCTGGGGTAGGTGAGAGACTCCCTCTTCTCTCTGGGCTAGGTGAGAGACTCCATCTTCTCTCTGGGGTAGGTGAGACACTTCATCTTCTCTCTGGGCTAGGTGAGAGACTCCGTCTTCTCTTTGGGCTAGGTGAGAGACTCTGTCTTCTCTCTGGGCTAGGTGAGAGACTCCGTCTTCTCTCTGGGCTAGGTGAGAGACTCTGTCTTCTCTCTAGGGTAGGTAAGAGACTCCGTTTTCTCTCTGGGCTAGGTAAGAGACTCCGTTTTCTCTCTGGGCTAGGTAAGAGACTCCGTTTTCTCTCTGGGCTAGGTGAGAGACTCCTTCTCTCTGGGCTAAGTGAGAGACACCATCTTCTCTCTGGGGTAGGGGAGAGACACCGTCTTCTCTCTGGGCTAGGTGAGAGACTTCATCTTCTCTCTGGGGTAAGTGAGAGACTCCATCTTCTCTCTGGGCAAGGTGAGAGACACCAACTTCTCTCTTGGATAAGTGAGACACCATCTTCTCTCTGGGCTAAGTGAGAGACACCATCTTCTCTCTGGGCTAAGTGAGAGACCCCATCGTCTTTCTGGGCTAAGTGAGAGAAACTATCTTCTCTCTGGGATAAGTGAGAGACACCATCTTCTCTCTGGGATGAGTGAGAGACACCATCTTCTCTCTGGGGTAAGTGAGAGACTCCATCTTGGTCTCTGGGATTGGTAAGAGACTCCATCTTGACTCTGGGCTAGGTGGGAGACTCCATCTTCTCTCTGGGGTAGGTGAGGGACTCCATTGTCTCTCTGGGCTAAGTGAGAGACACCATCTTCTCTCTGGGCTAAGAGAGAGACACTATATTCTCTCTGGGATAAGTGAGAGACACCATCTTCTCTCTGGGAATGGTGAGTGACTCCATCTTGGTCTCTGGGATTGGTAAGAGACTCCATCTTGTCTCTGGGCTACGTGAGAGACTTCATCTTCTCTCTGGAGTAGGTGAGAGACTCCATCTTCTTTCTGGAGTAGGTGAGAGACTCCATCTTGGTCTCTGGGATTGGTAAGAGACTCCATCTTGTCTCTGGGCTAGGTGAGAGACTCCATCTTCTCTCTGGAGTAGGTGAGAGACTCCATCTTGGTCTCTGGGATTGGTAAGAGACTCCATCTTGTCTCTGGGGTAGGTGAGAGACTCCATCTTCTCTCTGGGCTAAGTGAGAGACACTATGTTCTCTCTGGGATAAGTGAGAGACACCATCTTCTCTCTGGAGTAGGTGAGAGACTCCATCTTGGTCTCTGGGATTGGTAAGAGACTCCATCTTGTCTCTGGGCTAGGTGGGAGACTCCATCTTCTCTCTGGGGTAGGTGAGAGACTCCATCTTCTCTCTGGGGTAGGTGAGAGACTCCATCTTCTCTCCGGGGTTCGTGAGAGACTCCATCTTCTCTCTGGGCTAGGTGAGAGACACCATCTTCTCTCTGGGCTAGGTGAGAGACTCCATCTTCTCTCTGGGCTAGGTGAGAGACACCATCTTCTCTCTGGGCTAAGTGAGAGACACCAACTTCTCTCTGGGATAATTGAGAGACACCATCTTCTCTCTGGGGTAAGTGAGAGACACCATCTTCTCTCTGGAGTAGGTGAGAGACTCCATCTTCTCTCTGGGATTAGTGAGAGACTCCATCTTCTCTCTGGGGTAAGTGAGAGATTCCATCTTCTCTCTGGAGTAGGTGAGAGACTCCATCTTCTCTCTGGGATTAGTGAGAGACTCCGTCTTCTCTCTGGGATTAGTGAGAGACTCCATCTTTTCTCTGGGGTAAGTGAGAGACTCCATCTTGGTCTCTGGGCTAGGTGAGAGATTCCATCGTCTCTCTGGGGTAGGTGAGAGATTCCATCTTCTCTCTGGGGTAGGTGAGAGACTCCATCTTCTCTCTGGGATTGGTGAGAGACACCATCTTCTCTCTGGGCTAGATGAGAGACTCCATCTTCTCTCTGGGCTAGGTGAGAGACTCCATCTTCTCTCTGGGCTAGGTGAGAGACTCCATCTTCTCTCTGGGCTAAGTGAGAGATTCCATCTTCTCTCTGGGCTAGGTGAGAGACTCCATCTTCTCTCTGGGCTAGGTGAGAGATTCCATCTTCTCTCTGGGCTAAGTGAGAGACTCTGTCTTCTCTCTGGGCTAGGTGAGAGACTCCATCTTCTCTCTGGGCTAAGTGAGAGATTCCATCTTCTCTCTGGGCTAGGTGAGAGACTCCATCTTCTCTCTTGGCTAGGTGAGAGACTTAATCTTCTCTCTGGGATTGGTGAGAGACTCCATCTTCTCTCTGGGATTGGTGAGAGACCTCATCTTCTCTCTGGGCTAAGTGAGAGACTACCTCTTCTCTCTGGGCTAGGTGAGAGACTCCATCTTCTCTCTGGGGTAGGTGAGAGACTTCATCTTCTCTCTGGGGTAGGTGAGAGACTTCATCTTCTCTCTGGGCTAGGTGAGAGACTCCGTCTTCTCTTTGGGCTAGGTGAGAGACTCTGTCTTCTCTCTGGGCTAGGTGAGAGACTCCGTCTTCTCTCTGGGCTAGGTGAGAGACTCTGTCTTCTCTCTGGGGTAGGTAAGAGACTCCGTTTTCTCTCTGGGCTAGGTAAGAGACTCCGTTTTCTCTCTGGGCTAGGTAAGAGACTCCGTTTTCTCTCTGGGCTAGGTGAGAGACTCCATCTTCTCTCTGGGCTAAGTGAGAGACACCATCTTCTCTCTGGGGTAGGGGAGAGACACCGTCTTCTCTCTGGGCTAGGTGAGAGACTCCATCTTCTCTCTGGGGTAAGTGAGAGACTCCATCTTCTCTCTGGGCAAGGTGAGAGACTCCATCTTCTCTCTGGGCTAGGTGAGAGACTCCATCTTCTCTCTGGGCTAGGTGAGAGACTCCATCTTCTCTCTGGGCTAGGTGAGAGACTCTGTCTTCTCTCTGGGATTGGTGAGAGACTCCATCTTCTCTCTGGGCTAGGTGAGAGACTCCATCTTCTCTCTGGGCTAGGTGAGAGACTCCATCTTCTCTCTGGGCTAGGTGAGAGACTCCATCTTCTCTCTGGGCTAAGTGAGAGATTCCATCTTCTCTCTGGGCTAGGTGAGAGACTCTGTCTTCTCTCTGGGCTAGGTGAGAGACTCCATCTTCTCTCTGGGCTAAGTGAGAGATTCCATCTTCTCTCTGGGCTAGGTGAGAGACTCCATCTTCTCTCTTGGCTAGGTGAGAGACTTAATCTTCTCTCTGGGATTGGTGAGAGACTCCATCTTCTCTCTGGGATTGGTGAGAGACTTCATCTTCTCTCTGGGCTAAGTGAGAGACTCCCTCTTCTCTCTGGGCTAGGTGAGAGACTCCATCTTCTCTCTGGGGTAGGTGAGAGACTTCATCTTCTCTCTGGGCTAAGTGAAAGACTCCATCTTCTCTCTGGGCTAGGTGAGAGACTCCATCTTCTCTCTGGGGTAGGTGAGAGACTTCATCTTCTCTCTGGGCTAGGTGAGAGACTCCGTCTTCTCTTTGGGCTAGGTGAGAGACTCTGTCTTCTCTCTGGGCTAGGTGAGAGACTCCGTCTTCTCTCTGGGCTAGGTGAGAGACTCTGTCTTCTCTCTGGGGTAGGTAAGAGACTCCGTTTTCTCTCTGGGCTAGGTAAGAGACTCCGTTTTCTCTCTGGGCTAGGTAAGAGACTCCGTTTTCTCTCTGGGCTAGGTGAGAGACTCCTTCTCTCTGGGCTAAGTGAGAGACACCATCTTCTCTCTGGGGTAGGGGAGAGACACCGTCTTCTCTCTGGGCTAGGTGAGAGACTCCATCTTCTCTCTGGGGTAAGTGAGAGACTCCATCTTCTCTCTGGGCAAGGTGAGAAACACCAACTTCTCTCTTGGATAAGTGAGACACCATCTTCTCTCTGGGCTAAGTGAGAGACACCATCTTCTCTCTGGGCTAAGTGAGAGACCCCATCGTCTTTCTGGGCTAAGTGAGAGAAACTATCTTCTCTCTGGGATAAGTGAGAGACACCATCTTCTCTCTGGGATGAGTGAGAGACACCATCTTCTCTCTGGGGTAAGTGAGAGACTCCATCTTCTCTCTGGAGTAGGTGAGAGACTCCATCTTGGTCTCTGGGATTGGTAAGAGACTCCATCTTGTCTCTGGGCTAGGTGGGAGACTCCATCTTCTCTCTGGGGTAGGTGAGGGACTCCATTGTCTCTCTGGGCTAAGTGAGAGACACCATCTTCTCTCTGGGCTAAGAGAGAGACACTATGTTCTCTCTGGGATACGTGAGAGACACCATCTTCTCTCTGGGAATGGTGAGTGACTCCATCTTGGTCTCTGGGATTGGTAAGAGACTCCATCTTGTCTCTGGGCTACATGAGAGACTTCATCTTCTCTCTGGAGTAGGTGAGAGACTCCATCTTCTTTCTGGAGTAGGTGAGAGACTCCATCTTGGTCTCTGGGATTGGTAAGAGACTCCATCTTGTCTCTGGGCTAGGTGAGAGACTCCATCTTTTCTCTGGAGTAGGTGAGAGACTCCATCTTGGTCTCTGGGATTGGTAAGAGACTCCATCTTGTCTCTGGGGTAGGTGAGAGACTCCATCTTCTCTCTGGGCTAAGTGAGAGACACTATGTTCTCTCTGGGATAAGTGAGAGACACCATCTTCTCTCTGGAGTAGGTGAGAGACTCCATCTTGGTCTCTGGGATTGGTAAGAGACTCCATCTTGTCTCTGGGCTAGGTGGGAGACTCCATCTTCTCTCTGGGGTAGGTGAGAGACTCCATCTTCTCTCTGGGGTAGGTGAGAGACTCCATCTTCTCTCCGGGGTTCGTGAGAGACTCCATCTTCTCTCTGGGCTAGGTAAGAGACACCATCTTCTCTCTGGGCTAGGTGAGAGACTCCATCTTCTCTCTGGGCTAGGTGAGAGACACCATCTTCTCTCTGGGCTAAGTGAGAGACACCATCTTCTCTCTGGGATAATTGAGAGACACCATCTTCTCTCTGGGGTAAGTGAGAGACACCATCTTCTCTCTGGAGTAGGTGAGAGACTCCATCTTCTCTCTGGGATTAATGAGAGACTCCATCTTCTCTCTGGGGTAAGTGAGAGATTCCATCTTCTCTCTGGAGTAGGTGAGAGACTCCATCTTCTCTCTGGGATTAGTGAGAGGCTCCATCTTCTCTCTGGGCTAGGTGAGAGACTCCATCTTCTCTCTGAGCTAGGTGAGAGATTCCATCTTCTCTCTGGGGTAGGTGAGAGACTCCATCTTCTCTCTGGGATTGGTGAGAGACACCATCTTCTCTCTGGGCTAGATGAGAGACTCCATCTTCTCTCTGGGGTAGGTGAGAGACTCCATCTTCTCTCTGGGCTAGGTGAGAGACTCCATCTTCTCTCTGGGCTAAGTGAGAGATTCCATCTTCTCTCTGGGCTAGGTGAGAGACTCCATCTTCTCTCTGGGCTAGGTGAGAGATTCCATCTTCTCTCTGGGCTAAGTGAGAGACTCTGTCTTCTCTCTGGGCTAGGTGAGAGACTCCATCTTCTCTCTGGGCTAAGTGAGAGATTCCATCTTCTCTCTGGGCTAGGTGAGAGACTCCATCTTCTCTCTTGGCTAGGTGAGAGACTTAATCTTCTCTCTGGGATTGGTGAGAGACTCCATCTTCTCTCTGGGATTGGTGAGAGACCTCATCTTCTCTCTGGGCTAAGTGAGAGACTACCTCTTCTCTCTGGGCTATGTGAGAGACTCCATCTTCTCTCTGGGGTAGGTGAGAGACTTCATCTTCTCTCTGGGGTAGGTGAGAGACTTCATCTTCTCTCTGGGCTAGGTGAGAGACTCCGTCTTCTCTTTGGGCTAGGTGAGAGACTCTGTCTTCTCTCTGGGCTAGGTGAGAGACTCCGTCTTCTCTCTGGGCTAGGTGAGAGACTCTGTCTTCTCTCTGGGGTAGGTAAGAGACTCCGTTTTCTCTCTGGGCTAGGTAAGAGACTCCGTTTTCTCTCTGGGCTAGGTAAGAGACTCCGTTTTCTCTCTGGGCTAGGTGAGAGACTCCTTCTTCTCTCTGGGCTAAGTGAGAGACACCATCTTCTCTCTGGGGTAGGGGAGAGACACCGTCTTCTCTCTGGGCTAGGTGAGAGACTCCATCTTCTCTCTGGGGTAAGTGAGAGACTCCATCTTCTCTCTGGGCAAGGTGAGAGACTCCATCTTCTCTCTGGGCTAAGTGAGAGACTCCATCTTTTCTCTGGGCTAGGTGAGAGACTCCATCTTCTCTCTGGGCTAGGTGAGAGACTCTGTCTTCTCTCTGGGATTGGTGAGAGACTCCATCTTCTCTCTGGGCTAGGTGAGAGACTCCATCTTCTCTCTGGGCTGGGTGAGAGACTCCATCTTCTCTCTGGGCTAGGTGAGAGACTCCATCTTGTCTCTGGGCTAGGTGAGAGACTCCATCTTCTCTCTGGGGTAGGTGAGAGACTCCATCTTCTCTCTGGGGTAGGTGAGAGACTCCATCTTGTCTCTGGGCTAGGTGAGAGACTCCATCTTCTCTCTGGGGTAGGTGAGAGACTCCCTCTTCTCTCTGGGGTAGGTGAGAGACTCCATCTTCTCTGTGGGCTAAGTGAGAGACACCATCTTCTCTCTAGGTTAGGTGAAAGACTCAATCTTGGTCTCTGGGATTGGTAAGAGACTCCATCTTCTCTCTGGGGTAAGTGAGAGTCACCATCTTCTCTCTGGGCTAGGTGAGAGACTCAATGTTGGTCTCTGGGATTGGTAAGAGACTTCATCTTCTCTCTGGGCTAAGTGAGAGACACCATCTTCTCTCTGGGCTAAATGAGAGACTCCATCTTGGTCTCTGGGGTTGGTGAGAGACTCCATCTTCTCTCTGGGATTGGTGAGAGACTCCAACTTCTCTCTGGGCTAGGTGAGAGACTCCATCTTCTCTCTGGGCTAGGTGAGAGACTCCATCTTCTCTCTGGGCTAGGTAAGAGACACCATCTTCTCTCTGGGATTGGTGAGAGACACCATCTTGTCTCTGGGATTGGTGAGAGACACCATCTTGTCTCTGGGATTGGTGAGAGACTCCATCTTCTCTCTGGGATTGGTAAGAGACTCCATCTTCTCTCTGGGATTGGTAAGAGGCTCCATCTTCTCTCTGATCTTGAGAAGAGACTCAAAGTACCTCGTCCTTAAACCTATCTATAATGAGCCTTTAATTGCGTAACACAGGTGGGTCCCACGTTATAACACCATCTGGAAATCACACATACGAAAGGACTCACAAAAAGACACGAATATATACGAAAAGACCCAACATAACACACGAAAACACACCTAAACCTACGAATACACTCAAAAAGACAAACAAAATCATCCAAAAAAACACATCAACTATACGAATACACACGAAAATGCTTGGAAAAAAAAACACCCAAACCAGACGAAATCACTCGAAAGCACACAGAAAGACATGACAACAAGTCGTAACACTCTCAAGCAATCGACAACAGTTGAAAACACAGTGAAGACATTCGATAACACGTGAAAGCATTCGAAAGCACTTGAAAACACGCGAAAGGCCATGAAAACACACACACACACACACACACACACACACACACACACACACTTAACCTGTTTCGTTCACTATCTTTTATATATTTATATATTATGTCTCTCTCTCTCTCTCTCTCTCTCTCTCTCTCTCTCTCTCTCTCTCTCTCTCTCTCTCTCTCTCTCTCTCGTTGTCTATAAATCTTTCTCTCCCCATCTGTCTTAACTCTCCCACACACATAGCTGCCCCAGTCAACACATTCCCATTCTCTCTATCTCTCTCTTCCTCTCTCACTATCATCTTTTCTCTCACTCCACCTGTCCATCTTTCTGCCAAACACCTGCACTAGTCATCTCTCTCTCTCTCTCTCTCTCTCTCTCTCTCTCTCTCTCTCTCTCTCTCTCTCTCTCTCTCTCTCAGGACTTCTGGATGTTTCATGGAGGCGGGTGGCTGGAGGCAGGCATCTGTGTAGTGGTGTTGTGTTCTCTCCTCACAGCATATTCTATTCATCACTCACAGAGCCACGCCCTATCCCCACCCCTCCAAGACTCATCCATTGTTCATCCTCCAAAAACTCATCCATCCTTCAACCCCCACCCACCCCTCTCTTCTTTCCATCCTTCTTTACCTCTAAGTTCATCCATGACATCTACCCAAAATCTCATCATCCATTCTTTAGCCCTCATAGATTCATCCATTGTTCATCATCCCCCCCTCCAAAAAAATTCATCCATCCTTCACGCCTACAAATACTGACACTCATCATTTGTCTCACTACAAAATAAATCGATTTTATTTCCACTACAAAATGACTCCAATTCATCAACTCTCATCAATTGTTCGTACAGTCTTCAAGCAATCACTCTCTCTTAGTCAGTCTCTCTCTCTCTCTCTTTCTCTGTCTCTCTCATCTATCCTCCTTCCCTCTCTTCTCTCTCTTCTCTTCCTCTCCCACTCCTCTCTCAGTTCTTCTCTTCATTTCCTGTCTCTTTCTTTCTACCTCTTCTCTCCTTCTGTTTCCCTTCTCTCTCTCCTCTTACCCTTTTCTTCCTCTTTTATTCTCCATTTATTTCTCATCTTCCCCTCCTTTCCTCTCTCTCTCTCTCTCTCCTTCCTTTCCTCTCCTCCTCCTCCCTCTTCCCCTTCCTCCCTCACCTCCAATAGCCATCATCTCTTCACACCTCTCAAAATTATACCTTTTTTCTCCTCCTAAAATATTCTCTCAGTCATTACTTACATTTACGTATTCCCTAAGTTTATCCAATTTCCTCACCTTCCGAATTTATCACCATTTTCTTCCTCTTCCAAGATTTATCAGATTTGTTTTTTTTTACTCTTCCCAAATTCCACCCTTATATTCATTGAGTCTTCTTACTTTAGGGTAATTAATCCTCTTACCTAAATTCCGTAAATATTCCTCCCTAAATTAATTCAATTCTGTTCCTTAAATACCTAAAATTGTCTTCTTTAAATTCGTATATTTTTTTTTTTCATTTGTCAGTTTATAGAGATGATGAAAATGAACTTTATGTGCTCTTTAAACTTCTTCTGTGTGTGTGTGTGTGTGTGTGTGTGTGTGTGTGTGTGTGTGTGTATGTGTGTATGTGTGTGTGTGTGTGTGTATGTGTGTGTGTGTGTGTGTGTGTGTGTGTGTGTTCGCACACAGGGTGGTGAAATGCGTCTTGTGTGGCAGCATTATGTCAGTGTTAAGGTGCAAGCACTGCTTGCGCCCTCTTGCTTTCAGCTGCCGCCGCTGGCTAGCCCTCCTGGCGAACAGGGAAGCAACTTGCATAAGTCTTCCCCTGCCAGTACACAGCCTCTTCACCATCAAGACTCCTGGTGTGTATCCTCGTAGCAACACACGGTAACTGAGTGCCTCGAGGGCCCAGGCTAGACCAGCAGGGGATCTCGGAGTAGCAGTGGGCCCCAGAGGGACGGCACATAGGCCCACTGGCATGTGGACACGTTCTGGCGTCTACCAACCATCGTCCCGCTGTCTTGCGGATTAACCTTGATAGGTATAAGGCTACGGGAGTAAACACTGAACGAAAAATCTGCAGTGGAGCCCCGCATCAGGCAGACATGCTTACAGAGCTCCAACAAGAACCCAACAGCTGTATAGGTGACCACCATGGGAACCCAACGACTACACCGGTGAACGTAGGCAATGCCTGATGAACAGACTACTAAGGCGAAACCCAACAAACTGGGCTATAGGCAGTCCATTGCAACTCTCCCTCTCCCCAGTCGTTGCAACACCTGCACCAATGGATCAGGAAAAGGGAGAGCCAAGATGTGTGGTTGCACCCTGTGCTCCTGCCTCACCACATAAATTAACTCACGAGCAGCCATCATCCAGTTCACCATACCTCTCACCATCATCAAACCCTCTATAACCCCTAAAGTCCCATGGCGACGGACGAGTAGCGACGGGGACAGGCAGAGATGACTGCCGGGAGTCTCTAGTCACAACTCTGCACATGGGCGGCACAGATAAGATGGTCGTTTATGCCTTGGGATCTAGGCAGCGGTGCAATCCGATCCTGTCTGTGCGACTAAGCAGCCCTTTCGAGGAGCCACTCTCCTCACTCTACATAGGGAGGGGGCTAGAAAAGGTACCCTAAACATAGTCTGCCTAAGAAAGCAACCTGACTGGGCAACAACACCCAGTAAGGTCATCCTTATGCAGTCGGAAACAATCAAAATCACAGATGCAAAAAAAAAAAACTATACAACCTCTTATGGTCGCTGCATGGAATGTCAGGACCCTTCTGTATATTAGCACAAATGAGCATCCTGAAAGAAGAACTGCCCTTGTGGCAAAAGAGCTGGCTAGGTATAACATCGACATAACAGCCATTAGTGAGTCCCGGCTCCCTGATGAGGGTCAACTCACAGAACGGAGGTCTGGCTACACCTTCTTCTGGAAGAGTAAGCCTGCTGCGGAGAGAAACCGCATTTAAAGAGTTGGCTTTGCCAACCGCCAACGCATCATACGCAGGTTAACTGCAATGCCTATTGGGATCAACGAGCACCTCATGACGCATTCGCCCCAACACTGGATGCAGAGGATGACAAAAGGAGGCCTCTTATGCCGACCTCGACAGAGTGCTAACCTCTATCCATAAAGAAGATAAGGTTGTGCTCCTTGGTGACTTCAATGCCAGAGGTGGCAGAGATGCTAACATTTGGCGACGAACCATAGGGAGAAATGGACTAGGCAAGCGTAATCCCAACGGCCTACTCCTCCTCAGCAAGTGTGTTGCACACAACCTCACTATCACCAATACCCTGTTTAGACAGGTCGACAAGTTCAAGGGTTCGTGGCAACACCCAGGAGGAATTCTGCTTACCAGTCGTCTCCTCTCTCTCCTGGAGAATAAATGGAAAAAGGAGGAAATCCCTCAAGCTCTTAAAGACGCTTCCATAGTTAATATTTATAAGAACAAGGAAGACCGGTCAGACTGTGGCAACTACCGCGGGATCTCGCTGTTGTCCGTAGCTGGCAAGATTATCGCCCGAGTCCTCCTAAACAGACTTCTTCCTGAGGCGGAAAACTTCCTCACAGAATCTCAATGTGGCTTTAGACCATCACGTGGCACCACTGACACGGTATTTGCTGCCCGTCAGATACAGGAAAAGTGTAGAGAACAGCGTCATGACCTGTATATGGCATTCATCGACCTAACCAAGGCCTTCGACTCGGTCAACAGGGAAGCCCTCTGGTGAACCCTCAGCCGTTTTGGCTGCCCACCAAAATTCATCGCCATTGTGAGGCAACTCAACGATGGAATGAACGGCAGTATCCTGCACAATGGCACCCAGTCTGAGTTCTTCCCCATCCAAACGGGGGTTAAACAAGGGTGTGTACTGGCACCAACTCTCTTTTCCATTTTCTTGGCTGCCTTCCTTACTCGTGCCAGCGCAAATTTAGCCGGCGGGGTGGACATCCGGTACCGGATGAAGGGTCTTTTCAACATAAGACAGCTCCAGGTGAGAACAAAGGTGTCGGCAGCTTCCATTACTGAACTTCAGTATGCAGACGACCTCACCCTTGTCGCTCACACTGAACGTGACCTACTGGAGATCCTGAACTCCTACGCAGATGCGTATGCACACTTTGGCCTTGAGGTGAATGTACGTAAGACTCAGATTCTCTTTCAACCTGCCCCTGATTCAGCCACACCTCCACCATCCATCCAGCTTAACGGTACTACCCTCTCTAATGTTACCCACTTTCGGTATCTCAACAGGTGAGAACCTGTCCACCACCGCGGACATTAATGAAGAGATTCAGCTTCGGATCAGATGTGCATCCCAAGCCTTTGGCAGACTCCGAAACCGTGTCTTCAGCTGAAGGAAGCTGAAATTATCTACAAACTTATACGTATATCGAGCAGTGGTCCTCCACACCCTGCTATATGGCAGTGAGACTTCAAGGCACTTGAAAACTTTTACCAACGTAGTTTACGTTCCATCCTCCAAGTTTGCTGGGAAAACAAGAGAACAAATGCCAATATTCTTGCTGACACCAACTGTAGAAGCATCGAGGCTACCGTTATCCATAAACAACTATGCTGGACTGGCCATGTTACCCGCATGGACGACAGTAGACTGCCAAAGCAGCTACTTTACAGTCACCTAAAGAATAGTAAACGTAACGCTGGAGGGCAACTGAAAAGGTATAAGGATAGTCTTAAGACAAACCTGAAAAAGTGCCAAATCGACCCCCTCACCTGGGAGACGATTACTCTACACCGTAACGCTTGGAGGATCACCACACAAGAAGGTGTCAATACTTTCGAGTTAGACCGACTGCATAACGAGGCAGACAAGCGCCAACACCAGAAAGACGCTGCCGCCGCCCCTCCCGCACTAGATGTAGCCCCCCGCATATGCAACTTCTGTGATCGACCCTGCCGGTCCCGTATTGGCTTCTTTAGTCACCTCAGAACTCACCAACCTAGATGACATCCATAATAACTCATATCATTGTATCATAGATGGATGATCGTCATACTTGATTCAGAGTGACAGAAAAGTAGTAGTAGTAGTAGTAGTAGTAGTAGTAGTAGTGTGTGTGTGTGTGTGTGTGTGTGTGTGTGTGTGTGTGTGTCAGCGGCCTCCACATTATCGTAAACTACACCAAGATACAAGTACACATATCAGGCAAACTTTCCCCCTCGCTAATATTCTTCGCTTCTAAATGGCGTCACTACCTCACTCGGTTCCACCACCTGAAGAATGGTCTGTTTATGCCTCACCTCTCACCACTTTATGTCTCACCTCTCACCACTTTATGCCTCACCTCTCACCACTTTATGCCTCACCTCTCACCACTTTATGTCTCACCTCTCACCACTTTATGTCTCACCTCTCACCACTTTATGTCTCACCTCTCACCACTTTATGCCTCACCTCTCACCACTTTATGTCTCACCTCTCACCACTTTATGTCTCACCTCTCACCACTTTATACCTCTCATCTCTCACCACTTTATACCTCTCACCTCTCACCACTGTCTTCCCTTCACCACTTTATGTCTCATCTCTCACCACTTTATGCCTCACCGTCCCTCATCTTTTCTCTTGAATTACCCATTTTAACCTAACCTAACCTAACCTAACCTAACCTAACCAATCCCTAACTTGACCCAACCTAACCTAACCCGACAGCCACTCAAAACTCACTCGTCACTCACTTAACTTACTAGCCTCCCAGTTAACTTACTCACCACTGTCTTAAAATTTACTCGCCACTCAATTTACTCGCCACTCACTCTCGCCACTCATGTAAAACTCACTCGCCGCTTACTTAAAATTCACTCGCCACTGTCTTGAAACTCACCTGTCACTCACTTATAACTCACTCGTCAGTCACTCGCTAATCACTTAACTCACTCGCCAATGTCTTGAAACTCACTCGCCATTCTCTAAAACCTCACTAGCCACTCACTTAAACTCACTCGCCAATGTCTTGAAACTCACTCGCCACTCACTTAATCTCACTCGCCACTCACTTAACCTCATTCGCCACTCTCTAAAACCTCACTCGTCACTCACTTAAACGCTACTCGCCACTCACTTAAACTCACTCGCCACTCACTTAACCTCACTCGCCACTCACTTAACCTCACTCGCCACTCACTTAAGCTCAAATCGCCACTCACTTAAACTCACTCGCCACTCACTTAACCTCACTCGCCACTCACTAAAACTCTACTCGCCACTCACTTAAACTCACTCGCCACTCACTTAACCTCACTCGCCACTCACTTAACCTCACTCGCCACTCACTTAACCTCACTCACCACTCACTTAAACTCACTCGCCACTCATTTAAGACTCTCCCTCTCTTACCTTAAAGCATGTTACCCTCTTATCGCCTCTCACACCTCACCTCTCACTCTCCTAGGCCTCTCACTTCACCTCTCATTCTCCTAGGCCTCCCACTTCACCTCTTACTTCTTAACCTCCTAGCTTGCTAAAAGGCCTCTCTCTCTCTCTCTCTCTCTCTCTCTCTCTCTCTCTCTCTCTCTCTCTCTCATCCCTAGAAAACAGTAGTAGCCCCTCACTCACCCCCAAAAAAGTAGTAGCCCCTCACTCACCCAAAAACAGTAGTAGCCCTTCACTCGCCCAAAAACAGTAGTAGCCCCTCACTCACCCAAAAACAGTAGTAGCCCTTCACTCACCCCAAAAACAGTAGTAGCCCCTCACTCGCCCAAAAACAGTAGTAGCCCCTCACTCACCCCCAAAAAAGTAGTAGCCCCTCACTCACCCCAAAAACAGTAGTAGCCCCTCACTCACCCAAAAACAGTAGTAGCCCCTCACTCACCCCAAAAACAGTAGTAGCCCCTCACTCACCCAAAAACAGTAGTAGCCCCTCACTCACCCCAAAAACAGTAGTAGCCCCTCACTCACCCAAAACACCTGAGCAGCTTAGGTATCCGGCTCTCTCTCTCTCTCTCTCTCTCTCTCTCTCTCTCTCTCCCGAAAACCTCACCTGTAACTGACTGGGCCCCGTACCTCTCACCTTTCTTCCCTCACTCCCTCTCCCTTCCCTCCCCCTCCCCACCTCAAAAAAAATCACTTTCCACTCTCACTCACCTCTCACCACGACCCACTCTACCCCCCACTCCCTCCCTCCCTACCCCCCCTTCCTTAAAACTACTCTCCCTTTCCCTCCCTCTTTTGATTAACTCTCCCTCCAAAAATTCACCTTTCCATTCTCTTACTCTCACCTCTCACCGCTGCCCCCCACCCCCTCCTCCCCCTCCCCCTCCTCCCCCCATAAAACTACTACTCTCCTTTCTCCCTCTTTTTGTTAACTCTCTCCCTCAAGCGCTTCCTCCCCTCCCCTTTCCCTCCCTCCTCCTCCCCAATCTCTCCCCTCTCCCTCGTCGGAAGGGTGTGTGAGAGAGAGAGAGAGGGAGAGAGAGAGAGAGAGTGTGTGTGTGTGTGTGAGAGAGAGAACGAGAGAGAGGGGAATGAGAGAGGGGAATGAGAGAGGGGAGTGAGCTTGGTGCAAGAGTGGGTCACCTGTGTGGTGGTGGTTGTGGTGGTGGTGGTGGTGGTGTACAGGTGTATTGACCCGTCTTGTCTAGCCACCCTCCTCCTCCTCCTCCTCCTCCTCCTCCTACTCCTCCTCCCTCCCTCCTTCTCTTCCCCTCCTCCCCCCCACTCCTCTCTCCATCTGGCCAGGTACACCCTCCCTACCTTTCCTCCCCATTACTTCTACCTTCATTTCCCCTCCCCCTTCCCATCCTCCATCTTTTCAGGCGTACCCTTCCATTCTCCTTCCCATCCTCCCCACTCTTCCCCTTCCCCCTACTTTCCTCCATTTGGCCAGGTACACCTTCTTTCCCTCACCCCCCCTCCCTCTTGCTCCGTCTGGGCCAGGTACACTTTCCTTCCCTCACCCCCCCCTCAACCTCCCTCCACCCCTGCCTCCCTCTTTGCCCAGGAACGCCCTCCTACCCTCCCTCCCGTCATTCTCCCCCTCCCTCTCCTCCTCCTCCTCCTCCTCCTTCTCCCCCACTCTCCATCTGCCCAGGTACGCCCTCCCTCCCTCCCTCCCTCCCTACCTACCTGCCCTGCCCTGGCCTACCTCACGAGACAGCCTCCACCAGCCCACATTTACCCGTTTCCTCTTAGCACCTCTCCTCCCTTCCTCTCCTCTTCCTCCCTTTCTTCTTTCGGAGATGTTGAAAACGGAAGAACAAGAAAGGAAAAGAAATGGAGGCAACGAGAAGGAGAAGAAAGAAGACGGAGAAGAAGACGAGGGGATAAATGCCTACCTGGTTAAGATGAGATGGTGATGCTGCTACTGCTGAAGGTGCCTGATGCTGCAGAAGGAGGAGAAGAAGAAGAAGAAGAAGAAGAAGAAGAAGAAGAAGAAGAATATAATGAAAGGAACGTTACTACTACTACTACTACTACTACTTTTTTTAATGGCCTCCAGCCTCCCCCAATAGCCACAGTCTCCTCCCTCATCTCAAAGACTTCACAAAAAGATAACATCCTTCCATGTGTTGAGGGGAAACTTACCTGTCCACCTGAGAGAATCACACACACACACACACACACACACACACACACACACAACAGGTATAACTGCTATCATTAAGGTCAAACAGGTGTCCGTCCATACAACATTTCCTCAGTTAATTCTCAGCTGCAAGGTAAATAACATCACCCTAGGAATAACCTTTTCTACTGAGGGTCTACTGATTGGGAGTACGAAGGGGTGTGTGGGGGTGGGTGTGGGGGTGGGTGTGGGAGGAATTGGGGGTGGGTAGAATGGGCGGGAGGAGAGCTTGGGGTGCGTAGGATGGGTAGGATAAAGGCATGGAGTTCGCGGAGTATGTAGGAATGCTGGAGGTAGATTTGAGCAGGAGTGGGGTATGGGGGAAATGGAGTAACACGTAGGTGAGGGGGCATACCAGGTGAGAAGAGGGGAGGGTGGAGCGGGGGGGGAGGGGGGTAAATTGGAAAGGTAGTACGTGAAGAGACGGGATGACAGGAGAGGCTGGGCGTGGAGGCGGAATGACGGGAGGAAGAGGAGGAGGAGGAAGGTTGGAGTGAGAGGCAAAGTGATGAGAGGGAAGCAGGGTGACAGGGGGAGGAGATGGGAGGGGGGGGGGGGTTAAGTGAAGTGAGGTAAGTTGAGGTGAGGTAAGGTGAGCTGGAGTGAGGGACAATACGAGATGAGATAAGCGGGAGTGAGAGTCGAGGTGAGGTGAAGTGAGGTAAGGGGAGGTGAGATGTGTGTGTGTGTGTGTGTGTGTGAGTGTGAGTGTGTGAGTGTGAGTGTGTGTGCGCGCTTGTATATACATATGTATGTGTGTGTGCGTGCGTTCATTTTTTAAAAACTTTCCGAGGTCCAATGTATTTCAGGCGTCATGTGTGAGCGTGTATTTAAATGTTTGTATGTGAGTGTGTTCTGTGACGCGCATTTCAATGTTCCTGAATTTGCGTTTCGGCATTTTTGAAGCTCCGTATTCTAATAATGGCGCTTGAGAGTCTCCTGAGCTCTGTGTTTGTGTGTGTGTGTGTGTGTGTGTGTGTGTGTTTATAAGTACGTCGGTAAAATAAAGGATTTAAGAGGTCAGTCGTCTGCCTCTAAGTAGCCCCTGGAAGAAAGTTTTATCGTTGTTTAAGTTTCATTCGAGGGAACTTTCCATTTTTAATAAGATCAATATGAGGAAAATTTGTCTCTTCTAAATTCTGTTTGAGAGATTTTTATTTATTCGTTTTACTTGCAGGAGTGGTTACCGTGTTGCAATATTTGTTCAGTGATTGCAATATTTGTTCAGTGATTGCAATATTTATTGTGTTGCATTATTTTTCAGTGTTGCACTATTTATTCAGTGTTGCAGTATTTATTCAGTGTTGCAATATTTGTTCAGTGTTGCAATATTTGTTCAATGTTGCAATTTTTGTTCAGTGTTGCAGTATTTGTTCAGTGTTGCAATATTTGTTGTGTTGCATTATTTGTTCCAATGTTGCATTATTTGTTCAGTGTTGCATTATTTATTCAGTGTTGCAATATCTGTTCAGTGCTGCAATATTTGTTCCCATGTTGCATTATTTGCTCAATGTGGCATTATTTGTTCAGTGTTGCAATATTTGTTCCCATGTTACAATATTTGTTCCCGTGTTGCAATATTTGTTCAGTGTTGCATTATTTGTTCAGTGTTGCAATATTTGTTCCCATGTTACAATATTTGTTCCCATGTTTCAATATTTGTTCAGTGTTGCAATATTTGTTCCCATGTTACAATTTTTATTCAGTGTTGCAATATTTGTTCCCATGTTGCAATATTTGTTCCCATGTTACAATATTTGTTCCCATGTTGCAATATTTGTTCCCATGTTACAATATTTGTTCCCATGTTGCAATATTTGTTCCCATGTTGCAATATTTATTCCCATGTTGCAATATTTGTTCCCATGTTACAACATTTGTTCCCATGTTATAATATTTGTTCCCATGTTGCATTATTTGTTCCCATGTTACAATATTTGTTCCCGTGTTGCAATATTTGTTCCCATGTTACAATATTTGTTCCCATGTTGCCATATTTGTTCCCATGCTACAATATTTGTTACCATGTTGCAATATTTGTTCCCATGTTACAATATTTGTTACCATGTTGCAATATTTGTTCCCATGTTACAATATTTGTTCCCATGTTGCAATATTTGTTCCCATGTTACAATATTTGTTCCCATGTTGCAATATTTGTTCCCATGTTACAATATTTGTTCCCATGTTGCAATATTTGTTCCCATGTTACAATATTTATTCCCATGTTGCAATATTTGTTCCCATGTTATAATATTTGTTCCCATGTTGCAATATTTGTTCCCATGTTACAATATTTGTTCCCATGTTGCAATATTTGTTCCCATGTTACAATATTTGTTCCCACGTTGCAATATTTATTCCCATGTTGCAATGTTTGTTCCCATGTTACAATATTTGTTCCCGTGTTGCAATATTTGTTCCCATGTTACAATATTTGTTCCTATGTTGGCATATTTGTTCCCATGTTGCAATATTTGTTCTCATGTTGCAATATTTGTTCCCATGTTGCAATATTTGTTCCCATGTTGCAATATTTGTTCAGTGTTGCATTATTTGTTCCCATGTTGCAATATTTGTTCCCATGTTGCAATATTTATTCCCATGTTGCAATATTTGTTCCCATGTTGCAATATTTATTCTCATGTTGCAATATTTGTTCCCATGTTACAATATTTGTTCCCATGTTGCAATATTTGTTCCCATGTTACAATATTTGTTCCCATGTTGCAATATTTATTCCCATGTTGCAATATTTGTTCCCATGTTGCAATATTTATTCCCATGTTGCAATATTTGTTCCCATGTTACAATATTTGTTCCCATGTTGCAATATTTGTTCCCATGTTACAATATTTGTTCCCATGTTGCAATATTTGTTCCCATGTTACAATATTTGTTCCCATGTTGCAATATTTGTTCCCATGTTGCAATATTTGTTCCCATGTTACAATATTTGTTCCCATGTTGCAATATTTGTTCCCATGTTACAATATTTGTTACCATGTTACAATATTTGTTCAGTGTAGCAATATTTGTTCAGTATTGCAATATTTGTTCCCATGTTACAATATTTGTTCCCATGTTGCAATATTTGTTCCCATGTTACAATATTTATTCCCATGTTGCAATATTTGTTCCCATGTTATAATATTTGTTCCCATGTTGCAATATTTGTTCCCATGTTACAATATTTGTTCCCATGTTGCAATATTTGTTCCCATGTTACAATATTTGTTCCCACGTTGCAATATTTATTCCCATGTTGCAATATTTGTTCCCATGTTACAATATTTGTTCCCGTGTTGCAATATTTGTTCCCATGTTACAATATTTGTTCCTATGTTGGCATATTTGTTCCCATGTTGCAATATTTATTCCCATGTTGCAATATTTGTTCCCATGTTGCAATATTTATTCTCATGTTGCAATATTTGTTCCCATGTTACAATATTTGTTCCCATGTTGCAATATTTGTTCCCATGTTACAATATTTGTTCCCATGTTGCAATATTTATTCCCATGTTGCAATATTTGTTCCCATGTTGCAATATTTATTCCCATGTTGCAATATTTGTTCCCATGTTACAATATTTGTTCCCATGTTGCAATATTTGTTCCCATGTTACAATATTTGTTCCCATGTTGCAATATTTGTTCCCATGTTGCAATATTTGTTCCCATGTTACAATATTTGTTCCCATGTTGCAATATTTGTTCCCATGTTACAATATTTGTTACCATGTTACAATATTTGTTCAGTGTAGCAATATTTGTTCAGTATTGCAATATTTGTTCCCATGTTGCAATATTTGGTGAAGGAGGAGGTGGCAGGCCAGGTTAAATATTCGGTAATGAGCTCAAACTTACCTTAACCCACCAAGTTCCTCTAATGTTGTTGAAATTCTTTTACGAGGCCGAGCAGGTACTTGTGCGTGTGTGTGTGTGTGTGTTTACTCTAACTTTACCTGTCTCGGCGGTCAATACAAAAGATGAATTTGAGACAGTTCCTACTATTAAAATTAGACAAATTAAGGGCCAAGATTCATTTGTCAATTCAATTTCAATTTCAATAGTTTATTCCTTGATAGAGGAAGAGGGATCCTAGTGCTGTCACTAAGTACCCATCTGGCAGGTGTCACAAGTATTCATTTGTCTTATTTATTTTGTTTGTACTTTGAACCATTTAATCCGAAACTCAGTGCAATCCGAAACCCTGTACAATCCGAAACTCTAGACAATCCGAAACTCTTGATAATCCGAAACTCTTGACAATCCGAAACTCTTGATAATCCGAAATTCTGGACAATCCAAAACTTTTGACAATCCGAAACTCTAAACAATCCAAAACTCAAGACAATTCGAAATTCTAGAAAATCCGAAACTCTGGACAATCCGAAACTCTTGATAATCCGAAACTCTTGACAATCCGAAACTCTTGATAATCCGAAACTCTGGACAATCCGAAACTCTTGACAATCCGAAATTTTTGACAATCCGAAACTCTAAACAATCCAAAACTCAAGACAATTCGAAATTCTAGAAAATCCGAAACTCTGGACAATCCGAAACTCTGTACAATCCGAAACTCTTGATAATCCGAAACTCTGGACAATCCGAAACTCTTGACAATCCGAAACTCTGGACAATCGGAAACTCTGGACAATCGGAAACTCTAGACAATCCGAAACTCTAGACAATCCGAAACTCTGGACAATCCGAAACTCTGGACAATCCGAAACTCTGGACAATCCGAAACTCCGGACAATCCGAAACTCTAGACAATCCGAAACTCTGGACAATCCGAAACTCTTGACAATCCGAAACTCTAAACAATCCAAAACTCAAGACAATTCGAAATTCTAGAAAATCCGAAACTCTGTACAATCCGAAACTCTTGATAATCCGAAACTCTAGACAATCCGAAACTGTAGAAAATCCGAAACTCTAAACAATCCGAAACTCCAGACAATCCGAAACGTTAAAATAATCCGAAACCCTAGACAAAGATAGACCCTGACTCGTCCTCTGCTGAAAATGTATCAGTCGGATTTGGTGTTTATGCCTCTGTTATAGTGGCTGTAAGAGGTGTGAGAGAGAGGTCAAAGGTCATTTGTAAGAGAGAGACAGGAAATGGCGAGTGAGGTTGGTTACCATCTCTCTTTACCAACAAGAGAAAGAGAAAAAGGCAAAAGAAAGAAAAAGGCGAAAGTAAGGAAAAGTAGATAAAAGAGGGAGATTGAAATTAAAGAAAGTGAGGAAAAATTAAAGAAAGAGGGAATCAAGTTTAAAAAGAATGTGGTAAATTTTTAGAGAGAGAGAGAGAGAGAGAGAGAGAGAGAGAGAGAGAGAGGTAAAAGTAGAACGCATAGGTGAAAGGGAAAAAAAAAGAGAGATAAAGTTTAAAGAGAAAGTTGTGAAAACAGAGAAATAAAATGAATGAATAAAAAACAAAAAAGAGAGAAAAAAGAGATAGTGGAAAAAAAATAAGAGAATTAAACATAAAAAAGTGAAAGATAAAAACGAAAAAAATGAGAGAAAATATGCAAAAAAGAGTTAGAGAAAGAATGACAATGGATATACAAAGAGAGAAAAAGAGAGAGAGAAAGAGAGAGAGAAGGAAACACAGAATAAAAGAGGAAAAAGGAAAATGATTAAAAAAGAAAGAAAAAGAGAAAACAAGATTAAATAGGTGAAGAAAAATATAAAAAGAAATAAAAAAAAAGTTAATAAATAAGACAAAAATATAAAAACCCAAAAAATGAATAAAAATAAAACAGCAACAAAAGATACGACAAAAAGGGAAGGGGAGGGGAAGGGAGGGGGGAAGGGAAGGGGAGGGGAGGGGAGGGGAGGGGAGGGAAGGGAAGGGTGTTTGTCTGTTTGTCAGGTGAGCGAGTAGTAAATAAAACGTCAACTAGTTAATAGGATTGTACATTAAGGAGGGGAGTTTGTCGACTGTGTGAGGGAGATTATACTCTTTATCTAGGGGAGAAACTGAGGGTAGGAGGGAGGGGAGAGGGGAGGGTGTACGGTAGGGAAGGAGGGAGAGGGGAGAGGGGAGGGTGTAAGGTAGGGAAGGAGAGAGAGGGAGAAGCTGAGGGTAGGGGGGAGAGGGGAGGGTGTAAGGTAGGGAAGGAGGGAGAGGGAGGGTGTAAGGTAGGGAAGGAGGGAGAGGGAGAAGCTGAGGGTAGGGGGGAGAGGGGAGGGTGTAAGGTAGGGAAGGAGGGAGAGGGAGGGTGTAAGGTAGGGAAGGAGAGAGAGGGAGAAGCTGAGGGTAGGGGGAGAGGGGAGGGTGTAAGGTAGGGAAGGAGGGAGAGGGAGAAGCTGAGGGTAGGGGGGAGAGGGGAGGGTGTAAGGTAGGGAAGGAGGGAGAGGGAGAAGCTGAGGGTAGGAGGGAGGGGAGAGGGGAGGGTGTAAGGTAGGGAAGGAGGGAGAGGGAGAAGCTGAGGGTAGGGGGGAGAGGGGAGGGTGTAAGGTAGGGAAGGAGGGAGGAGAGGAAGGGAGAAGGGAGGGAGAAGGGAGGAAGGGAGAGTGACATTGGAGGACGGAAAAGTAAAAGGGAGTAGACGGTAGGGAGTCATTGGAGAGAGAAGGCGAGGGAAGGAGGGAGAGAGGGATGAAGAGAGGGAGGGAGAGAGGGAAAGAAGAATTATGTGTAAATAGGATGAGAGTATGAACATAATAAAGTGAGGGGTGAGAGAGAATGAGATAAGAGAGTAAAAGGGTGTGAGAAAGAGAGAACGGATGAGAGATGTATAATTTAATACCAGAGAGAGAGAGAGAGAGAGAGAGAGAGAGAGAGAGAGAGAGAGAGAGAGAGAGAGAGATCAGAGTAAATAAGAGGAGGAGGAGATGTGTGAAAGTAAAAAGTAAAAGGTGTTAGAGTAAAGTAGGAGAGAGGCGGTCGTGTGTGTGTGTGTGTGTGTGTGTGTGTGTGTGTGTGTTATGTTGCGTGAACTTTTACGAGAGAATATAGAGGGTAAGAGGTGTTAATGGGCGTAAACACACATGTCTTGGACAAGGCTAAGGGGTAATGGTGGCCCCTTAGGTGACGGTGAAGATGTAGTAATGGTGAAGGGTTACTGACAACATTTCAAAGGGGGAGAAATAGTAATTAAATGGTATGTAATGGGTAATGGTAAATAATGGGTGTTAAGGGTGATGATAGATAATATTCTAAGAGGTCTAATAATAATGGTTGGTGAGGACTATTACTAGTTAATGGTAGATGATTAGTACAACTAGTGGTAAACAACTAATGGTAAACAACTAATGGTAAACAACTAATGGTAAACAAAAAAATAATGGTAATATTAATAGTGAACGAGAAAGAGAAACATAATAAAGAAGAGATAATGGGATAATGGGTAGGTAATGGTCATGGGGGATGGAAGAATGAAATAATGAAAGGAGGAGAGAAAATAAATGATAATAAATGCAAGACTAAAGGAGACAGAGTAAAGTAGGTGGGGAAATGAAGGAGGAGATAAATAAGAGAATTATGTACAGTAGTGTGAGAGAAAGAAGAGAGGAGGAGGAAGAAAAAGAGAGGAAGAAGAAGAAGAAGGAGGAGAAAAAGAAAGAGTAAAAAGTAAGACTGAGAAGGAAGAATGAGAATGTAAGAAGGAGGAATAGGAAGAAAAGAAAAGAGAGCAATGAAGAACAAGAAAGTAAGGAGACAGAAGACTAAAGAAGATTAAGAAACAAAGCAAAAGGAAGAAATAAGACAATAATAAGAAAAACATTGAAAAACAAAATAGTACAAAGTAAAAATAGGAAGCACAAGCCGGTACTGCACTCAACCTCCATCACTCTCTCAACTGTATAGTAAGGAGTCGAACTGGTGACCTTCGAATCAAAGGTGGAGTGTTTTCTATCCATTCAGCCACTGTTTCCTAAATATAAGAGAGAGAGAAATGAAGAGAGAGAGAGAGAGAGAGAGAGAGAGAGAGAGAGAGAGAGAGAGAGAGAGAGATTAAAACACGGGTTAAGGCTTCAGCAGGACTTAACACTTCATCATCAAACAACGCAAAAATCTCTTCAGTGAGTCAGGTGATTTAATTTGCACTCACCTGTCTAAAGCCCAGCGACTTACTAATCCACCTCCTCCCCCTCCCCCCCCTCCCCCTGAACCTGCAACCTGACCTGACCTGACCAAACCTAACCTAACCTAACCTTACCTAACCTACTCCAATCCAAATCTAAAATAACATCAGATTTGCACGAAAAAAATTATTATTATTATTATTATTATTATTATTATTATTATTATTATTATTATTATTATTACCTATTCATCCACATTTCTTCTATCTCGTCTCTACAAAACATCACACAACCATCACCACATATCACCACCACACAATTACCTACATAGGACCTGTTGCTCCCCACCCCCCCCCCGCCGCCCCCCCTGACCTCACCTAATCACCTGGTCTCTACAACACTACAAATCACACTCATCTCCCTCACTCTCACCTGCTTGATTACTGACTCAGATTATTTCCACTTGGCTGAACGGGAAGGAAGGGGAGAGGGAAGGAGAGGTGAGGGGAGGAGAGGTGAGGGGAGGAGAGGTGAGGGGAGGAGAGGTAATGGGTGGTAGGGGAGAGGGAAGGAGAGGTGAGGGGAGGAGAGGTGAGGGGAGGAGAGGTAATGGGTGGTAGGGGAGAGGGAAGGAGAGGTGAGGGGAGGAGAGGTAATGGGTGGTAGGGGAGAGGGAAGGAGAGGTGAGGGGAGGAGAGGTAATGGGTGGTAGGGGAGAGGGAAGGAGAGGTGAGGGGAGGAGAGGTAATGGGTGGTAGGGGAGAGGGAAGGAGAGGTGAGAGGAGGAGAGGTAATAGGTGGTAGGGGAGAGGTAATGGGTGGTTGGGGAGAGGGAAGGACAGGTGAGGGGAGGAGAGGTAATGGGTGGTAGGGGAGAGGGAAGGACAGGTGAGGGGAGGAGAGGTAATGGGTGGTAGGGGAGAGGGAAGGAGAGGTGAGGGGAGGAGAGGTAATGGGTGGTAGGGGAGAGGGAAGGACAGGTGAGGGGAGGAGAGGTAATGGGTGGTAGGGGAGAGGGAAGGACAGGTGAGGGGAGGAGAGGTAATGGGTGGTAGGGGAGAGTGTATGCTGGGGAGGTGGTGAATAGGGTCGAGTGTTGTTTTTCACTTATCTAGATCTTCCTTCCTTCCTTCCCTCCTTCCTTCCTTTGCCAAACCCCAGGGCTTCCTCTCCCCTCGTGCCACACCCCACCACCTCCACCTCCTTCTCTCGTGCCTCACCCCACCACCTCCTCCTCCTCTCGTGCCTCACCCCACCACCACCACCTCCTCCTCCTCCTCTCCTGTAGATTGCATGTACATGATACACCCTCCTTCCCTCCGTCCCTCCTTCCCTCCGTCCCTCCTTCCCTCCCTCCCTCCCTCCCTCTCTCTCTTCCATTCTCTGTCCTTCATTACTACCTTTACCTTCGTTTCTTCTCCCTCTTCATCCTTTATTTCTTTACTTCCTCCCTCAACTTTCCTCCTCTCCCACTTTCTCTCTCCTTCCCTTTCACTCCCGCCTTTCTCACTCTCTTCCACTCACTCCCTTCCTTCTCCCTTCCTATTCATCTCCCTCCCAGTTCCTTCTTTACCCCATAAATCATCATTCCTCTCTCTCTTTCATCCTTGCATCCTTTAACCTTTTTCGTCTATTCCATTTTCGTTTTCTCTCTCATTTCATTCACTCATTCTCTGTCATGTCCACTTTCACAACTCTATTGCCCCGTGTTACCTATACCCCCGTGTTATAAATACCCCGTGCTATATATACCCCGTGTTATCTCTACCCGTGTGCTATATATACCCCGTGTTATCTCTACCCTTGTGCTATATATACCCCGTGTTATCTCTACCCGTGTGCTATATATACCCCGTGTTATCTCTACCCTTGTGCTATATATACCCCGTGTTATCTCTACCCTTGTGCTATATATACCCGTGTTATCTCTACCCTTGTGCTATATATACCCCGTGTTATCTCTACCGTGCTAATACCCCGTGTTATCTCTACCCTTGTGCTATATATACCCCGTGTTATCTCTACCCTTGTGCTATATATACCCCGTGTTATCTCTACCCTTGTGCTATATATACCCCGTGTTATCTCTACCCGTGTGCTATATATACCCCGTGTTATCTCTACCCTTGTGCTATATATACCCCGTGTTATCTCTACCCTTGTGCTATATAAACCCCGTGTTATCTCTACCCTTGTGCTATATATACCCCGTGTTATCTCTACCCTTGTGCTATATATACCCCGTGTTATCTCTACCCTTGTGCTATATATACCCGTGTTATCTCTACCCTTGTGCTATATATACCCCGTGTTATCTCTACCCTTGTGCTATATACCCCGTGTTATCTCTACCCGTGTGCTATATATACCCCGTGTTATCTCTACCCGTGTGCTATATATACCCCGTGTTATCTCTACCCTTGTGCTATATATACCCCGTGTTATCTCTACCCGTGTGCTATATATACCCCGTGTTATCTCTACCCTTGTGCTATATATACCCCGTGTTATCTCTACCCTTGTGCTATATATACCCTGTGTTATCTCTACCCGTGTGCTATATATACCCCGTGTTATCTCTACCCGTGTGCTATATATACCCTGTGTTATCTGTACCCTTGTGCTATATATACCCCGTGTTATCTCTACCCTTGTGCTATATATACCCCGTGTTATCTCTACCCTTGTGCTATATATACCCCGTGTTATCTCTACCCTTGTGCTATATATACCCCGTGTTATCTCTACCCTTGTGCTATATATACCCCGTGTTATCTCTACCCTTGTGCTATATATACCCCATGTTATCTCTACCCTTGTGCTATATATACCCTGTGTTATCTGTACCCTTGTGCTATATATACCCCGTGTTATCTCTACCCTTGTGCTATATATACCCCGTGTTATCTCTACCCTTGTGCTATATATACCCCGTGTTATCTCTACCCTTGTGCTATATATACCCTGTGTTATCTCTACCCGTGTGCTATATATACCCCGTGTTATCTCTACCCTTGTGCTATATATACCCGTGTTATCTATACCCTTGTGCTATATATACCCCGTGTTATCTCTACCCTTGTGCTATATATACCCTGTGTTATCTCTACCCTTGTGCTATATATACCCCGTGTTATCTCTACCCTTGTGCTATATATACCCGTGTTATCTCTACCCTTGTGCTATATATACCCCGTGTTATCTCTACCCTTGTGCTATATATACCCGTGTTATCTCTACCCGTGTGCTATATATACCCCGTGTTATCTCTACCCTTGTGCTATATATACCTCGTGTTATCTCTACCCGTGTGCTATATATACCCCGTGTTATCTCTACCCGTGTGCTATATATACCCCGTGTTATCTCTACCCGTGTGCTATATATACCCGGTGTTATCCATAGTGTCAGGTGTGTCGGTGTCAGTTTGGGTCGGTGTCTGGAGGGTGTCAACTTGGTGTCAGAAGGGTGTCAGGTCGATGTCAAGAGGGTGTCAGATCGGTGTCAGGAGGGTGTCAGAGAGATGTCAGGCGGGTGTCAAGTCGGTGTCAGGCGGGTGTCAGACTCTAGCTCGGTGCCTCAACAGAGACAAAAGAAGCGGAGACATTACCGGAAGGGGGGGAGGAGGGGGAGGAAGAGGGGAAGAGGGGGGAGTGAGGGGGGAGAGGAAGGGCGGGGGGGAAGGTTGTGACGTGCGGAAGATATGAATGGTGAGGAAGTAGTGACGGAGGCTGATGAGAGGAGTTGAGTAGTGAGTAGGCGGTGAGGGGGAGGTGTGAGGGGGAGGTGTGATTGATTTTGCCGCTTGCAGCGGCTACTTTATTGTGCACCCCACACTCATCCTGTGAGCGGTAGCGCAAAAGGATTACAGAGTAGAGTTTACAAAGGGTCATAATAATTAACCCCCGTTGTCAGGATATTATGGCACTGAATGTTACACAGTATTTCATTCGCATTATTTGTTTAGTTCTATACATAAAGGGTAACTTATTCACAAATGCGTGAGTACAGGCGTGTGAGGCAGTATGTCTGGCCTCACACTTTGTTATTCACATTTACGTGGGAGGTATTCAAGCACATACATGAGAACTGATATAGTTACTAAGTGCAAAAAAGTGGATATAATCTTAATATGTCGGCTATCTTGGCATTAGAGACGAAGTGTTGTGCCATTTCACACACAGTGTGCTTGGACCTGTCCCTAAAAGGTTCTATCTTCACACAGTCGAGGACGTAGTGTTCAAGTGTGTGGCCATATGTATGGCCACACACTTTACATTTAGTTTTGTTTACATCTGCTTGAGGAACATACTGCCAAAGGCACTTACACCCTAACCTTAATCTAGTGAGGGGGAGGTGTGAGGGGAAGGTGTGAGGGGGTGGTGTGAGGGGGAGGTGTGGGGGGTGGTGTGAGGGGGAGGTGTGGGGGGGAGGTGTGAGGAGGGGGAAGTGAGGGGATGGTAAGGGGAGGGGGGTGAAAGGAAGGTAAAAGTGAGGAGGGGGAGGGGAGGTGAGGGGATGGTAGGGCGTGAACGTACACACACACACACACACACACACACACACACACACTACACCGGGCGAGAGGTAACTGCTTACACGCCTGATGGTGAGACCGACACCTGTTCGGTCACTAGCCTCGACGATGACAGAAATACAGTAACAGTGCATACATAGTAACAGTGCATACATATAGTGACAGTGTATACATATAGTGACAGTGTATACATATAGTGACAGTGTATACATATAGTGACAGTGTATACAAATAAATAGTGTGTGTATGTGTGTGTGTGTGTGTGTGTGTGTGTGTGTGTGTGTGTGTGTGTGTGTGTGTGTGTGTGTGCTGACCAAAATAAGCGCCGGGGCAGGGTGGTAGGGTGGAGAGCCGGGCAGCGGGAGCGAGTTATCCCTGGTGGAAGTGTGAATATAGTGAGATCTCGTGTCGGCTCCTCCTTACTCCGGGGCTCACACCCGCACCCCTGTGGTATCACTGCCGTTACATCCTGGGGGGAAGGGGGGGGCAGGTGTGCAGGCAGGTGTAGATGTGGTAACACGAGCACCTGCCTAGAGAGAGAGGGAGAGAGGAAGGAGAGAGGAGGGAGGGGAGAAGGAAGGAAGGAAGTAGGGTGGTAGGGTTAGTAGTGGTGAATGTATGAGATCGTCCACCACCACTACTAACTACTACCACTATTATTACTAGGAGAGAGAGAGAGAGAGAGAGAGAGAGAGAGAGAGAGAGAGAGAGAGAGAGAGAGAGAGAGAGAGAGAGGTTATCTAGGAAACTATTATCAGGTATTATGAACTCATTACCCTCCCACCATGAAGCCATTTTACGCCACACAGAACAAGTTAGTGTCTCGTGCTGCTACTTCCTCCCCACTCCCTCCCCTGCCCCTCTCCTATCCCTCTCATTCTTCTCCCCCTCTCTCTCTAACCTCCCCTCTACTGCCACTCCCTCTCCCCTCCCTCCCATTCCCTGTCCCTACATCTCCCTCCTCCCTGTTTGTCTCTCTTCCCCGTGCCTCTCCCTTTCCCTTTTTTCCATTCCCTCTGTTTCTCTCTCCGCTCCCTCTCTCCTCTGTCCTTCCTCCTTTATCCTATCTCCCTCTCTACTAACCTCCCCTTCCCATCCTCCTACTTTTACCTCCCCATTCCTCTCCCCTACCCCCCCCCCTGCATCTCACTCCTTACCCCTTAGTATAATAATCCCCTCACCCCCCTACCCCCCTGCATCTCACTCCTTACCCCTTAGTATTATAATCCCCTCACCCCCCTACCCCCCCTTCATCTCACTCCTTACCCCTTAGTATTATAATCCCCTCACCCCCTCACCCCCCCCCCCTGCATCTCACTCCTTACCCCTTAGTATAATAATCCCCTCACCCCCCTACCCCCCTGCATCTCACTCCTTACCCCTTAGTATAATAATCCCCTCACCTCCCCCTACCCCACGTGCTTATACACCCTCCCTCGGGCATACTGACATACTCATACACCCCTTGTATACTGGGGCGTGGCCATTCACCCGACTATACACCAACGCTCTGTTATTCGGCATACATATACACCTCACGTATAACCGCATACGTCTATTAATTATCTATACAACGAAGGTAATACTTTATCATTCATTAAAGAAACATTGTTGATTATTTTGTGTTATCATGGACCACCACCACACACCACACACCACCACCATACACCACTACCACCACCACCACACTACCACCACACCATCACCACTACACCACCATTACACACCACACACCACTCACCACACACCACCACACCACCATCACACACCACACACCACTCACCACACACCACACACCACACACTACCACACACTACTCACCACTCACCACACACCACACACCACTCACCACACACCACTCACCACACACCACACACCACTCACCACCACCACACACCACTACCACCACACCACCACCACACACCACTACACACCACTACACACCACCACACCACCACACTACACACCACACCACCACCACACACCACTCACCACACACCACACACCACTCACCACCACCACACACCACTACCACCACCACCACACTACCACCACACACCACTCACCACACATCACTCACCACACACCACTCACCACACACCACCACACCACCACCACACACTACACACCACCACCACACCACCACACACCACTCACCACCACTCACCACACACCACTACACACCACTCACCACACACCACTCACCACACACCACTCACCACACACCACTCACCACACACCACTCACCACACACCACCACCACTACACACCACACACCACACACCACTCACCACACACCACACACCACTCACCACACACCACACACCACACACCACTCACCACTACACACCACACACCACACTCACCACACACCACACAACACTCACCACACCACCACCACACACCACACACCACCACACACCACTCACCACTACACACCACTCACCACACACCACTCACCACACACCACTCACCACACACCATTCACCACACACCACCACTCACCACACACCACTCACCACACACCACTCACCACACACCACTCACCACACACCACCACCACACACCACTCACCACACACCACTCACCACACCACCACAGACCACAACAATGCATCCCATATTTACTTCACTCATTACAACACCGCCAGGATACAGAGGTGGCCCGCTGTTCTTTTGTTATGACAAAGATCGTGGAAATAAGCAGACTGCCGGATATTTCGCCCCAAGGACACTCATTAAAAACTTCCTTCTTCCTCCTCCCAGCCGCCCAGCCGCCCAGCCGCCCAGCCGCCAAAGTGTGCCCAAATTTTCCCCTGGACCCTCCGCGTTCCTGAGATGTTGACGTTCAATTACTAAAGAAAATGCTTGTGGGTCAGGCTACTACTCCACCACCACTACCCCCCCCCCTCTCTCTCTCTCCGTCCCTTCTCCCTCCCCCTCCATCCCTCCCCCTCCATCCCTTCCCCCTCCTCCATCCCTACCCCCTCCATCCCTCCCCCCTCCATCCCTACCACCTCCATCCCTCCCCCCTCCATCCCTACCCCCTCCATCCCTACCCCCTCCATCTCTACCCCCCTCCATCCCTACCCCCTCCATCCCTACCCCCTCCATCTCTACCCCCCTCCATCCCTCCCCGCCCCTCAAACTCTCTACCTCTGCGCCCCTTCTCTAACCCACCATCCCACTACCCCTACACCCCTCTATCCCCCTCGAAATCTATCCACTCCTCCACTTTTTTTATAGGGGGGAGAGGTGTTGGTGTTAGAGGAGTAATTTATTTCAGATGGATTAATAACCTAACCTAACTCAATTTGACCCAACGTCACCTAACACGCCTTAACCTAACCAAACCTAACCTAACCTAACCTAACCTAACCTAACCTATGTATTTAGTTCTTGGAGGAAAAGTCCCAGACGAGAGAGAGAGAGAGAGAGAGGAGAGAGAGAGAGAGAGAGAGAGAGAGAGAGAGCATCCTACACGAGGGTTGAGGCACCAAAACTGGAATTAAATGTCAGAAATAGAAACTCCCTTCCTGCCACCCTTCTGTTGTGACGTCACTGAGGGAGATGACCTGTATGTTATGACGTCACTGAGGAAGATGACCTGTATGTTATGACGTCACTGAGGAAGATGACCTGTAATGACGTCACTGAGGAAGATGACCTGTATATTGTGACGTCACTGAGGGAGATGACCTATAATGACGTCACTGAGGGAGAGATGACCTATAATGACGTCACTGAGGGAGAGATGACCTATATATATTATGACATCCTTAGCTCAGATAATTTATTATACTGAGGCTAAAACACACACACACACACACACACACACACACACACACACACACACACACAGTGACCTCCGTTTTCTTATCGCATTAACCAAGGTGATGAAGGGGAGACTAAAGCAGATGAACATGACTCACGACCTACCTGAAGAAGTAATGATCACCTGGTGGAGGGGTAGTGGGGGGTGGGTGGGGGGCGTGGGGGGTGGGTGGTGGGGGCGTGGGGGGGGGCAAGGTTGTGATGTATAGCGTTAGTTTGCCCACACCCTGAGGTTCCTCTTGTGTTCCGCTGCATTGTATCTGTACGTTCATTACCCTCCTGAATGGGGGGTGGGGGGAGGGGGGGTGATGGGTGGGAGGGGGTGATGGGTGGGAGGGGAAGAGAGGGATTGTAGAGTTGTGTGGATGGGTGTGGTAGTGGAGTGGGGTGGAGTGGGGTGGTGATGGGTATGGTAGGGGAATAAGTATGGGAGGGAATGGTTATGGGAAGGATATGGAGTGGGATGGGGGTGTGGTAGTGGGGTGGGAAGGGGAAGATAAGATGGAAGGGATACATGGGAAAACAAATATGGGAAAGGTGGGATAGATGTGGAGGGAGCGATGGGTGTGGAAGGGATAAGGGAAAGGACATACAACAAACTGTTCCAGAGAGACCTTGTTTTATGGGAGGGGGAGATGACGCTGGTGATGGGAGAGGAGGAGAGTGTGATAGGAGGAGTAGAGGAGTGTGAGAGGAGGAGGAGAGGAGTGTGAGAGGAGGAGGAGAGGAGTGTGAGAGGAGGACAGTGTGAGAGGAGGAGGATGTGAGAAGAGGAGGACAGTGTGAGAGGAGGAGAGGAGTGTGAGAGGAGGAGGACAGTGTGAGAGGAGGAGGAGGCCAGTGTGAGAGGAGGAGGACAGTGTGAGAGGAAGAGAAGACTGTGAGAGGAGGAGGAAGAGAAGAGTGTGAGAAGGAGTGTAAGAGACAGACAGACAATCAGTGAGAGAGACAGAGAGAGAGAGAGAGAGAGAGAGAGAGAGAGAGAGGGAGAGGGAGAGAGAGAGAGAGAGAGAGAGAGTTAAGCTCAAGAGGACACAGGATTTAATCTGCAATGTTGAAAGAAGTGAAGAAATCCAGCTTATTGATATATCACAAATTTGCATCACGGAAACCTGGCTACTCTCTCTCTCTCTCTCTCTCTCTCTCTCTCTCTCTCTCTCTCTCTCTCTCTCTCTCTCCTTCTGTCTCTCTATCAGTCTCTCTCTTTTCCAGGTATGACACAAGGTAGCCAAACAGGTGATAACTAAAGATACTTATTAATCAACAGGTATATAGTGGATGACGTCTCCCCCCCTCCCCCCTTCAGCAGCCGTTCGACCATCCAAGGGTTGTTCCATCATCTACAGACTCCACTGTACACTCCACTGTACACTCCACTGTATATTCCACTGTACACTCCACTGTACACTCCACTGTACACTCCACTGTATATTCCACTGTACACTCCACTGTACACTCCACTGTACACTCCACTGTATATTCCACTGTACACTCCACTGTACACTCCACTGTACACTCCACTGTATATTCCACAGTACATTCCAATGCACACTCCACTGAACACTCCAATGTATAATACAATGTACACTCCACTGTACACTCCACTGAACACTCCACTGAACACTCCACTGTATATTACACTGTACACTCCACTGTACACTCCACTGTATATTCCACTATACACTCCCCTGTATATTCCACTGTACATTCCACTGTATATTACACTGTACACTCCACTGTATATTCCACTGTACACTCCACTGTATATTCAAATGTACACTCTACTGTATATTACACTGTACACTCCATTGTACACTCCACTGTATATTACTCTGTACACTCCACTGCATATTCCACTATACACTACACTGTGTATTACACTGTACACTCCACTGAATATTCCACTGTACACTCCACTGTATATTACACTGTACACTCCACTGTATATTCCACTGTACACTCCACTGTATATTCCACTATACACTCCACTGTAAACTACATTGTACACGCCACTGTACACTCCACTGCATACTCCACTGTAAACTACATTGTACATTCCACTGTACACTTCAAAGTACACCTCACTGTACACTCCACTGTACACTCCACTGTATATTACACTGTACACTCCAATGTACACTCCACAGTACACTCCACTGTAAACTACATTGTACACTCCACTGTACACTCCACAGTACACTCCATTGTACACTATACACTCCATAGTACACTCCATTGTACACTATACACTCCACAGTACACTCCACAGTACACTCCACTGTACACTATACACTCCACTGTGCACTCCACAGTCCACTCCACTATACACTATGCACTCCACAGTACACTACACTGTACACTCCACAGTACACTACACTGTACACTTCACAGTACACTCCACTGTACACTATGCACACCACAGTACACTTCACAGTACACTCCACTGTACACTATACACTCTACTGTACACTCCACAGTACACTCCATTGTATACTATACACTCCACAGTACACTGTACACTCCACAGTACACTACACTGTACACTCCACAGTACACTCCACTGTACACTATACACTCCACAGTACACTCCACAGTACACTCCACTGTACACTATACACTCCACTGTACACTATACACTCCACTGTACACTCCACAGTACACTCCACTGTACACTCCACTGTATACTCCACAGTACACTGTACACTCCACTGTACACTCCTCCGTACATTCCACTGTATACTTCACTGTACACTCCACTGTACACATCACTGTACACTCCACAGTCCACTCCACTGTACACTATACACTCCACAGTACACTCCACTGTACACTTTCCACTCCACAGCATTCTCCACAGTACACTTCACTGTACACTATACACTCCACTGTACACTCCACAGTACACTCCACTGTACACTGTACACTCCACAGTACACTGTACACTCCACAGTGCACTCCTCAGTACACTCCACTATACACTATACACTCCACAGTACACTGTACACTCCACTGTACAATCCACTGTACACTCCACAGTACACTATACACTCCACTGTACACTCCGCTGTACACTCCACTGTATACTTCACTGTACACTCCACTGTACACTCCACTATACACTCCACTGTCCACTGTATACTTCGCTGTACACTCCACTGTACATTCCACAGTATACTTCACTGTACACTCCACTGTACACTCCACTATACACTCCACTGTACACTCCAGTGTCCACTGTATACTTCATTGTACACTCCACTGTACACTCCACTGCACACTACACTGTACACTCCACTGTACAGTCCACTGTACACTCCACTGTATACTACACTGTACACTCCACTGTACAGTCCACTGTACACTCCACTGTACACTCCACAGTACACTACACTGTACACTCCACTGTACACTCCATTGTACAATACTCTGTACACTCCACAATACACTCCACTGTACACTCCACTGTGCACTCGAAAGTACACTCCACTGTACATTCCACTGTACACTGTATACTTCACTGTACACTCCACTATACACTCCACTGTACACTTTACTGTACACTCCATTGCATACTTCACTGTACACTCCACTGTACACTCCACTGTATACTTCACTGTACACTCCACTGTACACTCCACTGTGCACTCGAAAGTACACTCCACTGTACACTCCACTGTACACTGTATACTTCACTGTACACTCCACTATACACTCCACTGTACACTTTACTGTACACTCCATTGCATACTCCACTATACACTCCACTGTACACTCCACTGTACACTCCACTGTACACTTTCCACTCCACAGCACTCTCCACAGTACGCTTCACTGTACACTATACACTCCACTGTATACTTCACTGTACACTCCACTGTACACTCCACAGTACACTCCACTGCATACTTCACTGTACACTCCACTGTACACTCCACTGTACACTACTGTTTCCTCTCTCACCAGTGGAAGGGTTAATGTTAAGGTGTTAGAGCCTCGGTGCCTGGCGCCCTCCAGGACCCAGTGTTGTGTTAGGTTGTGAAGGAGTCAGACACCTGTGTCTTCAACCGTCCGCTAACAGGAATATAACTGGACATAGACCTTTAGAGCATCAAGATGAAGACTCTGTTATGGTTAAGTGAGAGAACATTGTGACGTAAGAAAGGGGAGAAGGCGTCTTCCAGTGTCTCAGCAGCGGCTCAGGGCCTCACGGTGTAAGAAGAATAGGGAAGCTCCTGGAGGAGATCTGCGAACAAAAAATGAATACAGATTTTTGCAGAACTATTTACAGAATGTCTTAAACAAAGACACGTGCCGGAGTGTTGGAACAATGCCATTGTCATACTCTTCAAAAAGGAAACAAAGAAGAATTATAAGACTATAGACCAATATATATATATATATATATATATATATATATATATATATATATATATATATATATATATTATATATATATATATATATATATTTATATATATATATATATACACACGGACTCGTGTAACAAACTTACTGGAATCATTAATTAATTAATGGTAGAGATGTTTGTGACTCAGCTCCTGACTGATGTGTCTCTCTCCCTCTCCCTCCCTCTCCTTCCCTCTCCATCTCCCTCTCCTTCCCTCTCCTTCCCTCTCCATCTCCCTCTCCTTCCCTCTCCTTCCCTCTCCATGTTCCCCCTCCCTCTCCCTCCCTCTCCCTCCCCACTTTCTCCCCTCCCCGTTCCTTCTCCACCATTAGAGTAACTATAACTCCCGGATACAGCGAATGTACCCCCAGAGTTAGTAAACGGCCCCCAGAAAGACGAAGTAAATGACCCCCAGAGAGATACATTATGCTTTGGATAAAAGGAATATATCCCTAGGTAGAAGAATAAACCCCAGATAAAATAAGCGTCACCCCCAGATAAAGTAAGCGTCACCCCCCCCCCAGATAAAGTAAGTGTTACCCCCACATAAAGTAAGCGTCACCCCTCCCCCCCAGATAAAGTAAGTGTTATCCCCAGATAAAATAAGCGTCACCCCCCAGATAAAGTGAGCGTTACCCCCAGATAAAATAAGCGTCACCCCAGATAAAGAGAGAAAGAATTCCTAGGGGATTCAGGGGGTAAAGTGAGGGAGGAGAAACATTATCAGGGGAGGCAGTGTTGTTTATATAAGGGGTAAAAAGGGGTGAGAGAGGGTGTGAGAGGTGTGAAAGGCGGGTGAGAAGGGGTGTCAGGGGGTGTCAGAGGGGGGTCAGAGGGGGTGAGAGGGGAGGGATCAGACACGGTTTAATTAGCACAGGTAGGATAAATATTGATATCTGTCATGAGGTACCTCCTCCTCCTCCTCCTCCTCCTCCTCCTCCTCTTCTTCCTCCTCTTCTTCCTCCTCCTCCTCCTCCTCCTCCTCCTCCTCCTCTTCTTCCTCCTCTTCTTCCGCCTCCTCCTCCTCCTCCTCCTCCTCCTCCTCTTCTTCCTCCTCTTCCTCCTCCTCCTCCTCCTCCTCGTTTCCCTCTCTCTGTTACTAGATACCGTGGGAGGTGGGTGGGAGGGGGAAGATAGGATGGCGGGAAGAGGGAGAGATATGAGGAAAAGGGGGAAGAGAGGGGGAGGGAGAGGAAGAGGTGAAATGGGAGGGGCAGAGGGAGGGGTAAAGGGAAGGGGGAGTAAAGGGATAGGATAGGGTAAAAGGGAAAGGAAAAATGGGAAGGTAAGGGTGAGGGGAATTTAAGAGGTGGGTGTGAAAAGAGAGAGAGAGAGAGAGAGAGAGAGAGAGAGAGAGAGAGAGAGAGAGAGAGAGAGAGAGAGAGGTGTGGAAGACTGACAAAAGAAGAAGAGACAAGGAAGGAAAGAGAATACATTTGGGGATAATACAAGGGAAGAAGAAGAGGGTGATAAAGATAGATAATAAAGAGAAATATATAGATGAGAGAGAGAGTAAGAGTTAGAAGATAATAAGTAAAACAAATAATAATAATAATAATAATAATAATAATAATAATAATAATAATAATAATAATAATAATAATAATAATAATAATAATAATAAAGGTACAGTAAAAGAGAGAGAGAGAGAGAGGACTGAAGGAGGGGGTGAGAGAACAATGGAAGAGATAGTGGTGGTGATGGGAAGGAAATGAAATGGGTGAGGCAAGAGGAGGGGGTGATGGGAGGGGAGGGTAGCTACTTGTTGGGGGAGAGAGGGGCTAGTGAGGCCTAACTTTAATAATAATAATAACATAAATAATAATAGTAATAATAATAATAATAATAATAATAATAATAATAATAATAATAATAATAATAACAATAATAATAAAAATAATAATAATAAACCAAGAGAGATTCTAGTCACCTGTAATTCTGATTAATTAACAAACACCTGTACCTTCAAGTTCACCTTTATACCGTCTATTTCAACTAAAAAACAAAAACTATGAAATGATTAAAAAAAAGAAACGAAGCAAAATAATAATAATAAAACACATTATCTCTTAAACACTGCAATAGGGATATTCTTCACACCTGTTGGACTAATTAATTAAGCCTTTTCAATCTCAATTTCTCCTCAAAACACAACAACCACGAATATAACACACCAGAGACGAGAGAGAGAGAGAGAGAGAGAGAGAGAGAGAGAAATAGAAAGAAAAAAAAAAGAGAAAGGGAGAGAAAAATACAAGCCCACCGTCGCCGCCTAAACGCTGTCAAATGGAAATTCTGCTCACCTGTACTTCCATTCACGTGGTTCCTCAAAATGTGGTCTCGGAGGTGTAGCGTGTAGCGGGATCATCACCTGGTCGGGCGGGTGGGTTTTACCGCCACTCCTGCCTCCGTCTACACGCTGCTCGCCTTTTGTTGTGGTTCCTCCCAGCTTTGAAAGGACATCTGCAATGGTTCTCTCTCTCTCTCTCTCTCTCTCTCTCTCTCTCTCTCTCTCTCTCTCTCTCTCTATCTTATCTTATTTTCCCTTCGTGTCTAAAATCAGTTTGTGGAAGGAAGGAAAAGAATATTTATACGGATTAAGGGAGCTTATAAAGAGGGAGTTAGGGAGGTTATTGGGTGTATATATTGGAAGTTAAGGGAGGTGGTGGGGAGAGGTTAAGGGAGGCTGTGAGGATTATGGGAGGCTGTAAGGTGATATTATGAAAATTTAGGGAGTGAGTAAGGGAGATTAGGATAATTTAGAGAAGGATTAAGGGAGATTATGAGAATGAAATGAATGACTTGGAAATAAGGGAGATTACAGGTATAGAATAAATGAGGGAGATAAAATGAAGGAGAAAATAAGGGAGACTATGAGAATTAAGGGTGATTATAGTTCGGGATTAAGGGACATTAAAAAGAGTAAGACAGGGAGAGACGAAAATCATCTTTACCTTTGAACTTACGAGTAAAAAAAAATGACGAATCTATGAAGTGATGGGAGACTGAAGTTTGAACCTGAGAAAGAGAGAGAGAGAGAGAGAGAGAGAGAGAGAGAGAGAGAGAGAGAGAGAGAGAGAGAGATTTTTTCATTTTCCTCTCTCTCTCTCTCTCTCTCTCTCTCTCTCTCTCTCTGTCCCCTCCCCCCTCTCACTCTCTCACTTTCTTTTTTTTTTCTTCTTTTTTTACCCCTGCTGTGGGCGTGGCGTTGTGTGGCGAGTTGGTGAAATGCAGATGCTTTGTTTGTGTGATGCCTTGACAAAAGCTGCCGAGGGAGACGGACCTCTGATGGGAATACCAAAAAGGGTAGGATTTTAGGGAGGGGGGGAGGGAGGAGTCCTGCTACGTGAGGAAAGACTTTTGTTTTCATTTTAAGGGAGGAGGTAGGGGGTAGGGGGGGGGGCTGATACGTGTGAATATTTTTAAAGAAGGGGAGGATTTGTTCCGTGTGATTTTAATTACTATTTTTTTTATACACACATATATATATAATCAACACCTCAACCCGCCAGGATTCGAACCCACGGCCCACAAGCCTATGACTGTGACCGGGTTGAGGTGTTGATTGTATGTAGAAGTCCGCGTGCTTTATTGGGCTAATGAAATATATATGGATCCTCGTGTTTCGAAGCCGGATTTGGTAAAACGTTACTCTGACCACCTAAGTGGTGTGGGTGGTCCCCATTAGAGGTTCACGGCGCCATAAGCTCGTTGAACAGGCTTTGTGTGAAATATAACAAAGTCCAGGACTGCTTTTAGCATCCTGGTGGTCCAGCGGTTAGCGTTCCCCGGTCACAGTCATAGGCTTGTGGGCCGTGGGTTCGAATCCTGGCGGGTTGAGGTGTTGATTGTATGAAGAAGTCCGCGTGCTTTATTGGGCTAATGAAATACATATATATATATATATATATATATATATACACACGCACATATTGGACACACACACACACACACAAACCATGAAGTAAGTAACATAGTGGTGATAAGAAATAGGTTATGTTAGGTTAGGTTAGATATTGATCAAGGAAAACTATTTTATCTTCTCTTAAGAAAGGTCAACAGCTGAAGGTCAACAAGTAAGGTCACAGCTGAAGGTCAACAGGTAAGGTCACAGCTGAAGGTCAACAAGTAAGGTCACAGCTGAAGGTCAACTGGTAAGGTCACAGCTGAAGGTCAACAGGTAAGGTCACAGCTGAAGGTCAACAGGTAAGGTCACAGCTGAAGGTCAACAGGTAAGGTCACAGCTGAAGGTCAACAAGTAAGGTCACAGCTGAAGGTCAACAGGTAAGGTCACAGCTGAAGGTCAACAAGTAAGGTCACAGCTGAAGGTCAACAGGTAAGGTCACAGCTGAAGGTCAACAAGTAAGGTCACAGCTGAAGGTCAACTGGTAAGGTCACAGCTGAAGGTCAACAGGTAAGGTCACAGCTGAAGGTCAACAGGTAAGGTCACAGCTGAAGGTCAATAAGTAAGGTCACAGCTGAAGGTCAACAGGTAAGGTCACAGCTGAAGGTCAACAGGTAAGGTCACAGCTGAAGGTCAACAGGTAAGGTCACAGCTGAAGGTCAACAGGTAAGGTCACAGCTGAAGGTCAACAGGTAAGGTCATAGCTGAAGGTCACAGTTGAGAGTCATTGCCCCACTAATAAATGATAAATACATCACTTGTCATTCCTATCCATTCCCAAGACAATAATTGACCCATTACAACGGTTAGTAATGGGGAGGAAGAAGGCAACTATGGGGTGAGACAGAGTAGAGGTAGTTAGAGGCGTATTGGTCGCTGCCCCACTGAGCGATGTGTTTAATGGTGCAAAACTATATTGGCTCACACCTCGTATGGCCCCGTCCCTCATGGTGGTGGTGGTGGTGGTGGTACGGTGGTGATGGGGGTGGTGGTGCGGTGAGATGTATGGTGGGGAGGGTGGTGTGGTGAGGGTGGTGGTGGTGTGGTGAGGGTGGTGGTGGTGTGGTGAGTGTGGTGGTGGTGTGGTGAGGGTGGTGGTGTGATGAGGGTGGTGGTGGTGGTATTGTGGTGAAGGTGGTGGTGGTGTGGTGAGGGTGGTGGTGGTGGTGTGGTGAGGGTGGTGGTGGTGTGGTGAAGGTGGTGGTAGTGGTGTCATGATGCTGAGTGAGGATTGGTGAGCTTACACACATTTCCCTCCCCTCCTCCCCATCACCCACCGAACCCCTTCCAACACCCCCACCCTCCACCCACGCCCCCACCCTCTACCCACGCCCACACCCGCCCACAATACAGTCTACCAGTAATATATAACACTACTTCGTCTTGAAACTAAATAAAAGGATTGAAAGCAGCTCCAACATTTACGCAATACAGGGATGGGGGAGTGATAGATGATGGGGTGGTGATGGGATGGGGTGGTGGGGTGATGGGGTGGTGGGGTGATGGGGTGGTGGGGGAGTGATAGATGATGGGGTGGTGATGGGATGGGGTGGTGGAGCGATGGGGTGGTGGTGTGATGGGGTGGTGGGGTGATGGGTGGAGTGATAGATGATGGGGTGGTGATGGGATGGGGTGGTGGAGCGATGGGGTGGTGGTGTGATGGGGTGGTGGGGTGATGGGTGGAGTGATAGATGATGGGGTGGTGATGGGATGGGGTGATGGGATGGGGTGGTGGTGTGATGGGGTGGTGGGGTGATGGGTGGAGTGATAGATGATGGGGTGGTGATGGGAAGGGGTGGTGGGGTGATGGGGCAGTGGTGTGATGGGGTGGTGGTGTGATGGGGTGGTGGGTGATGGGGCGGTTGGTGTGATGGAATGGTGGTGTGATGGGGTGGTGGTGGTGTGATGGGGTGGTGGTGGTGTGATGGGGTGGTGGTGGTGTGATGGGGTGGTGGTGTGATGGGGTGGTGGTGTGATGTGGTAGTGGGGTGGTGGACTGATGGAGTGGTGGTGTGATGGAGTGGTGGTGTGGAGTGGTGGTGTGATGGAGTGGTGGGGTGATGGGGTGGTGGGGTGATGGGGTGGTGGTGTGATGAAGTGGTGGTGTGATGGGGTGGTGGTGTGATGGAGTGGTGGTGTGATGGAGTGGTGGTGTGATGGAGTGGTGGTGTGATGGAGTGGTGGTGTGATGGAGTGGTGGTGTGATGGGGTGGTGGGGTGATGGGGTGGTGGTGTGATGGAGTGGTGGAGTGATGGGGTGGTGGTGTGATGGAGTGGTGGAGTGATGGAGTGGTGGGGTGATGGAGTGGTGGTGTGGAGTGGTGGTGTGATGGAGTGGTGGGGTGATGGGGTGGTGGTGTGATGGAGTGGTGGTGTGATGGAGTGGTGGTGTGATGTAGTGATGGTGTGATGTAGTGGTGGTGTGATGGGGTGGTGGTGTGATGGAGTGGTGGTGTGATGTAGTGATGGTGTGATGGAGTGGTGGTGTGATGGAGTGGTGGTGTGATGGAGTGGTGGTGTGATGGAGTGGTGGTGTGATGGAATGGTGGTGTGATGGGGTGGTGGTGTGATGGAGTGGTGGTGTGATGGAGTGGTGGTGTGATGGGTGGTGGTGTGATGGGTGGTGGTGTGATGGAATGGTGGTATGATGGGTGGTGGTGTGATGGGGTGGTGGTGTGATGGAGTGGTGGTGTGATGGAGTGGTGGTGTGATGGAGTGGTGGTGTGATGGGGTGGTGGTGTGATGGAGTGATGGTGGTGTGATGGAGTGGTGGTGGGATGGGGGGTGGAGTGATGGAGTGGTGGAGTGATGGAGTGGTGGTGGTGTGATGGGGTGGTGGTGTGATGGAGTGGTGGTGGGATGGGGGGTGGAGTGATGGAGTGGTGGAGTGATGGAGTGGTGGTGGGATGGGGGGTGGTGTGATGAAGTGGTGGTGGTGTGATGGAGTGGTGGAGTGATGGAGTGGTGGTGGTGTGATGGAGTGGTGGTGTGATGGAGTGGTGGTGGAGTGATGGAGTGGTGGTGGAGTGATGGGGTGGTGGTGGTGTGATGGAGTGGTGGTGTGATGGAGTGGTGGTGTGATGTAGTGGTGGTGTGATAATGTGGTGGTGTGGTGGAGTGGTGGAGTGATGGAGTGGTGGAGTGATGGGGTGGTGGTGTGATGGAGTGGTGGTGGTGTGATGGAGTGGTGGTGTGATGGAGTGGTGGAGTGATGGAGTGGTGGTGGAGTGATGGGGTGGTGGTGGTGTAATGGAGTGGTGGTGTGATAGGGTAGTGGTGTTGCAGTACCGGGTATAACAGTGCCGAGTGTAGCGGTACCGGGTGTAGCAGTACCAGGTGTAGCAGTACCGGGTGTAGCAGTACCAGGTGTAGCAGTACCGGGTGTTGCAGTACCGGGTGTAGCAGTACCGGGTGTAGCATTACTGGGTGTAGCAGTACCAGGTGTAGCAGTACCGGGTGTAGCAGTACCGGGTGTAGGAGTTCCGTGTGTAGCAGTACCGGGTGTAGGAGTTCCGTGTGTAGCAGTACCGGGTGTAGCAGTACCAGGTGTAGCAGTACCGGGTGTTGCAGTACCAGGTGTAGCAGTACCGGGTGTAGCAGTACCGGGTGTAGCAGTACCGGGTGTAGCAGTACCAGGTGTAGGAGTTCCGTGTGTAGCAGTACCGGGTGTAGCAGTACCAGGTGTAGCAGTACCGGGTGTAGTAGTACCGGGTGTAGCAGTACCGGGTGTAGAAGTACCAGGTGTAGCAGTACCGGGTGCAGCAGTACCGAGTGTAGCAGTACCGGGTGTAGCAGTACCGGGTGTAGCAGTACCAGGTGTAGCAGTACCGGGTGTAGCAGTACCAGGTGTAGCAGTACCGGGTGTTGCAGTACCAGGTGTAGCAGTACCGGGTGTAGGAGTACCGGGTGTAGCAGTACAAGGTGTAGCAGTACCGGGTGTAGCAGTACCGTGTGTAGCAGTACCGGGTGTAGCAGTACCGGGTGTAGCAGTACCGTGTGTAGCAGTACCGGGTGTAGCAGTACCGGGTGTAGCAGTACCGGGTGTAGCAGTACCGGGTGTAGGAGTACCGGGTGTAGCAGTACCGGGTGTAGCAGTACCGTGTGTAGGAGTACCGGGTGTAGGAGTACCGGGTGTAGCAGTACCGGGTGTAGCAGTACCAGGTGTAGCAGTACCGAGTGTATCAGTACCGGGTGTAGCAGTACCGGGTGTAGCAGTACCGGGTGTAGGAGTACCGGGTGTAGCAGTACCGGGTGTAGCAGTACCGGGTGTAGCAGTACCGGGTGTAGCAGTACCGTGTGTAGCAGTACCGTGTGTAGCAGTACCGGGTGTAGGAGTGCCGGGTGTAGCAGTACCAGGTGTAGCAGTACCGGGCATAGCATTTCCGGGTATAGCAGTACCAGGTGTAGCAGTACCAGGTGTAGCAGTACCGGGTGTAGCAGTACTGGGTGTAGCAGTACCGGGGGTAGCAGTACCGGGTGTAGCAGTACCGGGTGTAGTAGTACCGGGTGTAGCAGTACCGGGTGTAGCAGTACCGGGTGTAGGAGTACCGGGTGTAGCAGTACCGTTGTAACCGGGTGTAGCAGTACCGGGTGTAGAATACCGGGTTTAGCAGTACCGGGTATAGCAGTACCGGGTGTAGCAGTCCCGTGTGTAGCAGTACCGGGTGTAGCAGGGTGTCGTGGCCAGGTTATGCAGATGGTGTGGAAGTGTTCCTCTTATGCAACAATTAATCTGATGAGCATTATAATGTCTTGGTTGTGCTAGTGGGACCTGGGGACCTGTGGACCTGGGGACCTGAAGACCTAGGGACCTGGGGACCTGGGTAAACGTACTTATGGACCTGAAGACCTAGGGACCTGAAGACTTAGGGATCTGGGGACCTTTGGATCTAGGGTTGTGGGGAGAAAGAGGAGGGAGGTGAGAGAATGTGAGGTGTAGAAGAGAGGTGAGGTGTGAGGCATTAAGGGGAGGAGGAGGAGACGGAGGAGGAGGAGGTGGAGGAAGAGGAGGCGGAGGAGGAGGGGGAGGAAGAGGAGGCGGAGGAGGAGGAGGAGGAGGAGGAGGAGGAGGAGGAGGAGGAGGAGGAGATGGATAAGTGTGAGGAAGGAGGAGGGGAGGAGGTAACGGTGGGAGCGGAGAAGAAGGAGAGGTTAAAGGGTGAGGAAGGTGATGCATATAAAGGGAGGAAGGGAGAAGGGGGAGAGAGAGGGAGGGAGGGGGGGAAGGGGGAGAGGGAGGGAGGGAGGGGGGGAAGGAGGGAGGGATAACTATTTTAGCCTATTTTAAAATAAGTAATTTGCAGGGGTGTGAGAAAGTGAGAGAGAGAGAGAGAGAGAGAGACAGAGGGAGAGAGAGAGAGAGAGAGAATGAGTGAGAGAGAGAGAGAGAAAGAGAGAGAGAGAGTAATATGATCAGTTAACACACACACACACACACACACACACACATACACCTGGTAATCAATAACTCTACCTGAAGCCTTCGTGTAATCTCTTCCCATAATTACCAGGTACAATCACCAACTATAATTATGTCAATGATAATTCAATTGACAGCAGAGACAGCGATTTAACCCGTCTATTTAACGTCTTAATTGGAACACTGTGATCCATTACTCGCGGCTGACGGGGAATTGACAGATGAGAAAAAAAAATAGTTGGAATTAGAATTGACAGGTAGAGAATTAATTTGACTTGTTTTTCTTATGATGTGTTTTGTGTCACCTGTAATATCACACCAACACCATTCTACCTCCAACAATATATTACCAATACACTCACAACTTCTCCAACGTACCACCAACACACCTCCAACACACCCACAGCATCTCCACCACACCTCCAATACACTCACCCCACCTCCAACACACCTCCAATACACTCATCCCACCTCCACCACACCTCCGATACACTCACCTGACCTACACCACCTACACCACCTACACCACCACACCAACATACCACCAACACCAACATCCTCAACAATGATTGCTACCTGTCTGACCAATGTTATGGCCCCGCCCACCCTAATATAAGACCCCGCCCACCTTAATCTAAGACCCGCCCACTAAATATTCACCTGTAAACTAATACGTATTATCACACCGTCATAAAACTTAACGTAATCCACACTCAGTTTATTTACCTAGATTATTAAGTTCCATCATCACGTCTCTTACCAGGATATAACATGATATTGTGGTATCTTTTGAAGGTGTATGTACTGTACGTATGTATGTATGTATGTATGTATGTAATATGTATGTATGTATGTATGTATGTATGTATGTATGTAATATGTATGTATGTATGTATGTATGTATGTATGTATGTATGAATGTATGTATGTATGTATGTATGTATGTATGTAAATGATGAGACTATATTTTAATTATAATAGAAAGAGAGAGAGAGAGAGAGAGAGAGAGAGAGAGAGAGAGAGAGAGAGAGAGAGAGAGAGAGAGAGAGAGAGAATAAAACACACACACACACACACAGTAACCTGGGAATGTTTACACTCAAGATAATATACAGTGTTAATAAGATCATCAGGGCTCAAAGGCTCCACACACACACAAATATAATGAGTTTATTTGTGTGTGTTATGTTGTGTGTAGCGGGGGTATGTCTTGGCCCGCTACTCTTCTTCTTCTTCTTCTTCTTCTTATCTTTCATTTATTCTTTCTTCTATTTTTTCCCTCATGTATCTTCTTGTTTTCTATTTTCCTTCATTCTTTTCTACTTCGCCTTTTTATGTTTTTATTGCCCTTGTAGTTGTTGTTATTGTTGTTTTAGTATTTTTCTGCTTTTTTCTGCTTCTTTTGTTACTAATAGTGCTACTACTACTACTACTACTACTACTACTACTACTCTTTTTTTTATAACGTGGCCTCCAGCCTCCCCCAATAGCCACACCTTCGCCGCCATTTTATTACCTTAAAATTAAATATCCTAATACATAAGTAGCTATCCCAGCTGTGTTGAGTTAGTTGAGCCACAGATCTATGCGGCATTCAGTGACTGTAGCCTCATAGTTAATATCGGCAACTGTTGTCGGCTTTGGGGCCGATGCTCTCGTTCCCCTGAGGCAGAGCAAAGCAGACCTAAGGAGAGAGAAGGACAGTCGACATCTCATCCAGGCTGTAACAAACTTCTGGGCTGCTGCTTTTGTTCAGATAGCACCTCCACGAGTCTGGCGTAGAAGCATCTTGCACTTGGTCCCATCCCACTAGAGGAGTGAAACTGCCTTGATCAACGTTCTGAATTCGCTCCCCGTATTCCCTTAAGTTGTCGTTCTCGTTCCTCCTGTGTGCAGCATCGAGAGCTAAGTTACGATGACATGCGGCCTTGGGATCAAAATTCCTGATGTCGAAGAAGGCTCGGTGTCCCCGCGTCCAGAATCCTCGAGCACTGACGTCAACTCGGGCTTCGTTAGATGTGTTTGAAGTCCTATGTTGGAAATTCTCATCGTCCAATGGAAGGAGGGTCGGTTCTACTATGACATCACGACAGATTTCCTTCAACATATTTGCTGTGAGGTCCCTTACTTCGTCATGCCTCATGCATATGAAGCCCCCTTTCTTGCACACCATGGCGAGATCGATGTCATAGGAAGAGCCACACAGGCATTGGGAGGGCAAACCTTCTACTGGCCTACTGTACCTTAGAGCAATGGCATCTGTAAATTCTTGTTTATTGAGACTGAAACCATTTGCCCTTATCGATAAAGTAGTTAACCAGTTCGAGGCGCCCACCTCCTGCACTATAGCTACTTTTTTTTCTTAATTCTCTGGTACTTGCAGCAACAGTTGCTGCAACTTATCACTTTGGCCGTGCTATCGTTCTGTCGTAATGGACCTTCGAATCTTGTTTACTTCACTGGTATCCACCTCCCCTGTTGCGTTCTGAGCTATTATGTGGTCCGTGAGGGCTGCTGTGAGCTTAACTGAGTTTTGATCTTCGGTGGCAGCAATCTCCTCTGGATTGGTCAGTCCCATTCCTCCCAGTCTCGATGGTAGTGCAAGGAGTGATCTTTCTGCTGGGGTTAAGTGAAGATGTTTCACTAATTTGGGAATGAAATTGACGCAGATAGCTTCTTCCAGAGGGTGGAGGAGGGGTCCGATATCAGGGATAGTGTGCATCAGGTAGTTCCAGCGATGCTTGACTCCATGGGTGAATGCCGCAAAAGCCACATGTGGCTCTGTATTAGTAAAGTCAGACAGAGCTTGGATTTCCCTAACCCACTCATTCACCTTTCCCGTTACGTACTCGGTCTTGAAGTCTGTCGTGCCGATTACTGCGCCTAGGTGTCTTTGGCCATCCTTTGTTATTTTGACCTCACTTCCACCGAACACCTCCATTGCCCGTTCATAATGTTCGGGATTCACAATGAGGAAGGACTTGCTGGCGTTTGGGTGGTACCCTACTTGTGGACCATATGATGTTATCAGGTCCCACCACTACTACTACTACTACTACTACTACTACTACTACTACTAATAATAATAATAATAATAATAATAATAATAATAATAATAATAATAACAATAATAATAATAATAATAATAATAATAATCACTGGGGAACAAAATTCAACTTTTTGTCAGTTGCATACATTTTGAAACATGTTTCTGGGTAAATTGAGGTCACTGATTTCAAATATGGCACCGGTTTTTTTCTATCGGGTCTAGTTTTGTTGCGGTGAGTTACCTACCATTTACTATTATATATAGTTAGACTACCATATACTACTGCTAAAAATCTAAACCAGCACACAGAGAGGAATTACCAAACACGTAGAATTAATTTTTAAGTACTTTTATTTACCTTGACAAGCCAATTTTGGATTCATCAGTTGCTTTTGTTAACTATGCCAGATTTATTCAGGCACAAACTTGCGTTTAATGGACTGTCTTGAATATCGCCTCTCAGTGCAGTCTCGCTGAATGCTCCAGCAATAGTCCGCCATCATGTGAATGTCCCAGCGACCTTGATACCTGTCTTCCATGACTTTGATATCCTGGTGAAAGCGTTCACCTTGCTCATCACTCACGTCCCCCAAGTTTGCCGGAAACAGTTCAAGATGACTGTTCAGGAAATGCATCTTAATGCTCATGTTGCAACCTAACACATGGAAACTTTCCATCAAAGATTCAACGAGCTTTTTATAATCCTCTGATTTCCTGTTTCCAAGAAAGTTCCTTACAACAGAAACGAATGCTCCCCATGCATTTCTCTCAACATCAGTCATGGATTGAGTGAAGGCTTGGTCTTTAATCAGCGTCCTAATTTGAGGGCCGTCGAAAATACCTGCTTTGAGTTTTTCTAGCGTTAAACCAGGGAACACTTCACACAGATACTTAAAACAGTCACTGTCAGTATCGAGCGCCTTGACAAACTGTTTCATAAGGCCCAGCTTGATGTGAAGGGGCGGGAAAACAATTTTTTCACGTTCCACTAGGGGTTCATAAATGATGTTCTTTTCCCCAACATTGAGGCTTTCCCTAACTGGCCATTCCTTCTGAATCCAGTGTCTGTCTTTGGCTCTGCTGTCCCAGAGGCAGATAAAGCAAGGAAATTTTGTATACCCACCTTGCTGTCCTAGCAAAAAATTGACCATTTTTAGATCAACACAGATGATCCATTTGTGTTCTTCATATTTGAGTCGCTCCAAAACCGTTTTGATGTGTTCATATTTGTCTTTCAGGTGTACTGAGTGTCCTATGGGTATTGCGCCAAAGATGTTGCCTATATGTAATAAAACACACTTCAGACTCCGCTTAGAGCTATCTATAAAGAGGCGCCACTCTTTCGGATCATAACCTGGAGCTCCCATCGCGGTGACTAATCCAGAAATATCACAACAGTAGACGAAGTCAAATTTAGAATCAAAGAACTGTAAGAGGTTCTTTTCTCTGTTGCGAAAGAATGTTACCTTTGTGTCTATTTTCAGCAAGTTTTTATCTTTTAACCGTGAAGCCAACAATTCTGACAGCTTTTTAGACAGACCCAGATCTCGAACTAAGTCATTGAGTTCTGCTTGGCTAAATGTTTGCGGTTCTGTTGATATGCCTGCAAAATCTGAGTCACTATTTCTGTTAGTTGACTCCTCTGTGACCTCAGTGTCATATTCACTGTCAGATTCAACGGAAGCAAGTTGAGTGAAGATAGGCTTTGGAACATCATCTGAATGGGGCACCGGCCTGATTGCTGAATCTAGACTAGGGTATGTGATAAGATGACGAGTTTTACCAGTGAAACCAGCAACACGAGTCATGCAAAAGTAACAGTCTGTGACATGGTCCCGTGGCTCACGCCATATCATCGGAATACCGAATGTTATTTTGTCTTTTCCTTTAGTCCATTGACGCAAGTTTTCTTGGCAGGAATGACATACCTTATGCGGTGCCCATGGTTTGTCTTGATCTCCAAGTTTCACTTTAAAGTAGGAAAAGTAAGCTCTCTTCACAAATTCACTAATGTTCCTTCTTTGCTTTGGAGCTGTGAATGCACCACAAATATAGCAGAATGAATCCGGGCACGTCACACATTTCCTTCTACTTGCTATAGAGGCCATGTTTCCTTTGATTGAAGTCAACACTGTTTACAGAATGATCACACCTGGAAAAGAAATAAAATAATTGTTTTAATGAAATAAAATAATAATGCACACACTAATGCACACACAAATCTATATTTGACGCACTGATGTAATTAAGAATTATATTTGATGAATGTAAACTAATATGCTTATTACCTCCCTTTGCTATTTTCAGAATCTGTGACCTGATATGTAAATTGCCGCGTAGCATCAAAACTAGACCTGATCTGCACAAACGAATGCCATTTTCAGAATCTGTGACCTCAAATCTACCAGAATCAAGTGTCAGAACTCATGCAACCGAAAGTGTGTTCCCCAGTGATATATTTTTCGCTGTACGAGTCTACGGACCCACCAACCCACGTTTAACTATACACCCCTGTGAACAGAGAGGAGACCCCGTCATAGCTATTATGCGGTGGTTTAAGTGAAGTAGTAATAATCCTGATGCTAATGATGATTATGATAATAACTTCAACCATAATTATCACACTAATAACAGTAGTAATTACTATAATGATCATAATATTAATAGTAAAAATAATTGTATTACTCGTGCTATGACTGCTATTAGTAGTAGTAGTAGTAGTAGTAGTAGTAGTAGTAGTAGTAGTAATAATAATAATAATAATAATAATAATAATAATAATAATAATAATAATAATAATTGTAATGAAGAAGAAATAGAAGAATAACAAAAAAGAAAAAATAATTTACTTAAAGTTCTTACAATAATAACAAACTTCCTTTTATTAATAATTACTCATGTAGACAATAACAAGAATTACATCTTTAAGCAATGAGAAAATTACCTTATAATCCTTCAAATAAATAACACCGAAGGTAACCATTTACTCTCTTAAACATGATTATACTTTCCTTAAAGACTTATAATATTTTTATTTTATTTTAAGGTCGAGAGTATTTGTTGCCTTTGTTTATAATTTATTTCTCAACGTAAAAATTAAATAATGTCTTTTAAACTATGATAATCAACACCCAATACTTAAAATTGCTCTAAAATTTACAGCATTGTCTGAATATGATGCCAAATAATACCTGCAAGGAACAAATATTATCTATGGTATTTTAAAGTAGAGTTTTAGATTCTGTCAATTTCACAGGATGAATGAATCTCATTAGTTAAAATGTAAAAAAGCCAAAAAAAAAAAAACTAACTAAATTTTATCTTAACTAGATACATTAGTTAAGAGACAAAATTACACTGAGACTCTACCTTATCTAAATAAATTCACTTAGCACCAGTTAGAAGACAAAATTACACTGAGACTCTAACTTAACTAGATAAATTCAATTAGTATTCAACCAGGAGTTAAATTTACTATAACAGAATCCTTGTGAATTCAAACCTCAGAAAACATTTGTTAGTTAGGTAGATTGTGATGCTAATGTTATAATGTATTGATACACTGAGAGGTCTTTCAGTGCTTAAAGATACCCGCGTGCTACACCTCTCTCTGGGTCGCGGCGTTGTGGAGACGAGCAATGAGGAAAGTGAATTTGTTTCTTGGGTAAATGGGATAAATATTGATCTTTAATTCTTACTGTCTATGCCTATCTGTCTGTCAAGTTGTTTCAGTATCTGTCTGTCTGTCTGTCTGTCTATGTGCCTAATCTCTCTCTCTCTCTTTCTCTCTCTCTCTCTCTCTCTCTCTCTCTCTCTCTCTCTTCACATCATAATAACTGAAAGTGATATATACGCATATGAATAACTGGGGATTCATAAACAACGCTTACGAAGAAGAGAAAAAGAGAGAGAGGAGACGATAAGAAAGGTGGACACAGAAAATAAAAAGAAAACGGTGGAAGAGAAAACCTAAACCTGAGAAAATATGTAGGAATATTAAATAAAAGTGAGGTATATTTAGACAGGTAAATTGAGTAAACAAAAGTGAGGTTATATTACAATGACTCGACAATCTTTTATGTTTAATTACATAGATTAAATTGATGTTAATTAACTTATTACGTCAACTAATTATCTCTCTCTCTCTCTCTCTCTCTCTCTCTCTCTCTCTCTCTCTCTCTCTCTCTCTCTTATAAAGAAGAAGAAGTTCAATAAGATAAAAAAGAAGATCAAGAAGAAGATCAAGAAGAAGAAGATAATGAAGAAGAAGAAGAAGAAGAAGAAGAAACTCAAGAAGAAGAGGAAGAAGATCAAGATGAAGAAGGAGAAGATCAAGAAGAGGAAGAAGATGAAGAAGATGATGTTCAAGAAGAAGAAGAAGAAGAAGAAGAAGATCAAGAAGAAAAAGAAGAGGAAGATCAAGATGAAGAAGAAGAAGGTCAAGAAGAAGAAGAAGATCAAGAAGAAGAAGATCAAGAAGAAAAAGAAGAGGAAGATCAAGATGAAGAAGAAGAAGGTCAAGAAGAAGAAGAAGAAGATCAAGATGAAGAAGAAGAAGAAGAAGAAGAAGAAACTCAAGAAGAAGAGGAAGAAGATCAAGATGAAGAAGAAGATCAAGAAGAAGAAGATCAGGAAGAAGATCAAGAAGAAGAAGAAGATAAAGAAGAAGAAGCAGACGACGAAACTCAAGAAGAGGAAGATCAAGAAGAAGAAGAAGAAGATCAAGAAGAAGAAGATCAGGAAGAAGATCAAGAAGAAGAAGAAGAAGAAGGTCAAGAAGAAGAGAAAGAAGAGAAAGAAAAAAGAAGATCAAGAAGAAGATCAAGAAGAAGAAGATCAAGAAGAAGAAGATCAAGAAGAAGAAGAAGAAGAAGATCAAGAAGAAGAAGAAGAAGAAGATCAAGAAGAAGACGAAGAAGAAGAAGAAGAAGAAGAAGAAGAAGAAGAAGAAGAAGAAGAAGAAGAAGAAGAAGATCAAGAAAAAGAAGATCAAGAAGAAGAAGAAGAAGAAGATCAAGAAGAAGAAGAAGATCAAGAAAAGAAGATCTTGAAGAAAAAGAAGATCACGAAGAAGATCAAGAAGACCAAGAAAAAGAGAA